>PVJO010008842.1:0-73545 GCA_004026905.1 Hystrix cristata
TGTGCAGATAAAATATAGTGTCAGTCACCAATAGTCTCAAGAGATTTTCATTTTTCCAGTAACAATATCCTTGCCGATTTGCAATGTAAGAAGTCCGTAGCTCATGCATCATTTCCCTATAACTTGACCATCAGATCAAGTGAAATGTCTGTGTGTACCTGTCTGCAGAGGCGGTCACCCAGGAGTGAGGAATAATGTTTTTGGTGCGAGCAGTTTTGCTTACTGGGTGTCGAAGTCATCAACGACGAACACCTCTGTTCCTCTCTTCGCAACGTAACATTGATTCATAATTAAGGTTCATGTAAATTACACAGGGAGCTGCCAGCTTTCGTAAGCTGTTCTGGGGAGAGGTAGCGAATTTTACAGTTTGTCACGGATTGCCAATGAAATACTTGAAAGCATACATGAAATATAAGAATATTTGCCAATAAATAAGGGAGACTACAATATTTCCTTTCAGGAGTATGATGAAAAAAAATCTGAAAAGGTTACATTCCTACTTGGAAAACAAAGGTGGTTTTTATTTGCTAGTCTAGATCCAAAATCCTGAAAAGAGATGTCATCAATCTGTACAGCAAAAACAGATGGACACATTTTAATTTTTTTAATTAGCAAAGAAAATGGAAATGTATTTTTTTTTAAATGTCCTGTTGGTTTAAAATGGGGAGAAGTCAACCATGAAATTTCCTCTGTGTTTCTTGGTGTTTTCATTTTTGATTTCAAAAAGTATAACTTATAAATAAAATTCTTAGGATTTCTTAGTTTTGGTGATTTGTGTGACACTGATGTACTGTAATTTATACAAGAACTACTTCAGTGTATGTTTTTCAGTGCTTCTTGCCAACCTAAGTATTCTAAATATAAACTGAAGAAATTCAGTCTGGCACAAAGCAGCTGATGAAATATTCTGGGCTTGCATTCCGCTATTTTCCCATGAGACCTTCTAAGAGAAGCAGGGAATGTAAAGAGATCTTGATTAAAGTGCAAAAATGCATGCAGTCCAGTTGCTTGTGGACTCAATTTAGAGGTGACCACGAGTGGTCTTTTGGCTCCATCACAGGGTCCTGCATTCCTGAGAGGGACACAGCCCGGTCCCCATCATCACCCTTCCCAGGGTAAGAACTAGTTCTCCCTGTTGTAAATCTCTCACATAGGTGCAGCTTTGGCAGGTCTGCATAGTAGGATTTCTGCAAAGACTAGCTTGGTAAAGCTGTTTACTCAGCCCCTGCCTACAAGCCACTTGAACTGCATTTTCACAACACAGTGGAGATAACAATCACCCAGTAAATTCGAGTGGTGTACATAGTGAATTTCCTATTGTTGCTTTTTACATAGATAATTGTCCATGTTCTATACTTGTTTTTGTATGAGTTTGCTTTATATTTGAGACAGGACTCTGATATTTTGTAAGCTTTACTAAGGATGTGGGTTCCTATTCCAAGATATCTGATGTTCTAGCTTGAGAGAGGACTTTGCTCTTGAAATAGAGGTCTAAAGTTAGATTCAAAAGATAAGTTCTTACACGTTGGACACTTTGTTATTTTCCTTTTTTCCTTTTCTATGCAGAGTATTGTTTAGACATCTCTGTATTCGAATTTGGTCAGAGACCTGAGTATGCAAGAGAAGTAACACTAAATGGTCAGACCAAGAAAGCATTTCTAAATGTAAAAACATACTGGATTTTTCCACACGATTATGCTCATTGTGCTGAAACTTCCATAGGAAGGTGCGATTTCACTTGGCTGGGTCAAATAAGCCAGCCCATGGCAACTGGCCAAAGCTTCCTTGGGATAGATGAGCAAACGAAACATTAGAGAAACACTTAGGCATTCTTGCTTCTATTTCTAGAGCAGTTTAATGGAAGTTTAGTTATTCTTTCCTGTTCCAGACTCCCAGGCATTTAAACTCTGGCAAGAGTAGCATCTCTTCAAGTGTGGGGTTGGAGCATTTGCCTTGTAATTCTGAGGCCTGAAGTAGGAAACAGGTTGTTTCTTCAGTGCCATCCAGGCAGCCTGCGCCAGACCCGTGCGGGTCCTGACTGAGCGCTTCACCTTCCAGGAGGTCTCCAGCCCTCCCAGGCCTACGTCTGCCTTGTGCATAGAAGTTCGTTGGTCCTGGGTGCCTGGGCTCTGATTCCTAGAGTCACAGGAGACTGGGCTGCCGGTGTGGGCCAGATGGGCTGGATTTAAGGGTCTTTGAAGTAAATGGGACACAGGTTGGGTTCTGGGATCTAACCTTAGCTTCAACTCAGGTTGTTTGTGGCCTGAGGAGTGACCATAAAACCTGGGAGTGGCCTCAGTGGGGTAGAGCAGAGGAGGGCCTGCCATCAGCTACTAGACAGCCCTGTTAGGGTGGCTGCCTGTCTCCTCTGTGCACCTTGCAAACCCAGCTCCCAGAGGCGCTTCAGTTCACCTGTCACTTTTGCCCCAGTGCACATGACAATGTCACGTGCTCCTGATGCATCTTCCGTCGTGCCAGAGAAATATTTTGCAGAGCGACATATGCCTCAGGGTGGTCCTGTTTCTGGTAATGTGCATCTAAGGTCCAGAAGTGGTGAAAGAATAAAGGATGAACTGTGATTTTATTTCGCTCTTCTTGTTTTGGTTGTACTTGCTATTATCGATAGGCAAGATTAGGGCACTTGATTTTCATTAGTATGCTCCCCCACCAGCTTCAAAGTTGTTGAGTCTATACTTGAATAATGTTCTTTGAAGGTATAAAGGTTTATTACTCTGTTACCTCCTATTTTTCCAATGGTAGTAATAATTTAATAAGGAGCAATGCCAAACACACAGTGGGTGGTCAATAAATATATTTGGAAGTGATAAAATCGCATATTACACATACCTAGACAAATAGAAGATAGCTGAGGGTGTTAATTTTAGTTTCTATTTTTTTCCAAGTCACCGATGGTGATGAGAAAGTATTCTCCCCTCCCTGATATAAACGTATCTCAATATATCTCTGTATCTCTACCCCAGAGGGATATATACATATTACGTGTGAGCACGTGCACACACACACACACACACACACACACACACACACACACTTCCTTAGGAGACAAAAGAAATAAACAAAGAGGGCTGGCTTAAATTCAGAGACATTCAAGCTTTGAAACTCAAAATACATTATTGCAAGGAGAAACATCTGTATATTGAATGTCAAAGCTTGTCACCATAGATCCAGTATGTGGATGTGGAATGATCTAGAAACATCAGCAGAGTTGAATGTATGTTTTGGATACTGAGAGATGGACTTTGCTAAATATTCTGAGTCCTCACCTTGATCTCACCCCCATACGCTCTGCTTCAAGCAAGATGCTTGCTTTCATGTACTGTACAGAGTGTTCTCTATCATGGCTATCTTCACACCATTTGTTGCACTTTGAATAATCTGTGAATTAAATGCTTTCTATTTCCCCCTCTAGTTCTACTTCATCTTCCTGTGTGTGGCCTGCTAGGCTGACAGGAAGGGACTGGCATTACTGAGCTCCTCGTTCTTTGCTTCTGGTTGGGTTGGGCCAATGACAGGTGCCAGCAGGACACAAGAGGGCATAAGGAGGGCGCGGGTGCTCATCATCTTCATCCCCTCCCTGCATGTCCATCCCGAGAGCCAGAACTTCTGCTATGTGCTGGATAGTTGCACTAACTCTCCTTCTGATAACTGCTCCTAGCTCTGTCTTTAGGTCTACATGTGCCCACAACTTCCACCATTGCCAGCCCTGTTGGTTGGGCTTAAAACCTCAGGGCTAGGTAAACACCACCTCCGTCACATTCTCCTAGTCAGTTTAGGGATGTGCTTTCTCACTCGGGCCTGGGGGCCCAATGGTGCAGTTTCCTTCTATCTCTGAATTGTCAAGATACACATAGCTTCTTGCTTTTCTAAACAGAGCAGGCCTGAATTAGGCTCAGATGCCCATCTGAATCTGTTTGTTTTGTCCATTTTCAAAAATCTCATCCTCAGAGCATCCTGAGTACCATTGATTAAATGTTAGAATTTGGTTTGGCCCATAGTAAAAAATATTCAACTGCTTGTTTAAACAAGATTGGAATTCATTTTTCTCAGTAACGAAGTTGAAAAGTGGATGCCTCAGAAATCATGGGGCACCCGCCACACAAGGCACTGGAAAGCCAGGCTTTTCCCTTTCATTCCTCAGTCTACCCGTGGATGTCCAAGATGACTAGTGAATTTCTAGGCATTAGATTCGCCCTCGGGTAGAAGGATGGAAAAGCGGCATTCACCAGGCAGGCTTGTTGCTTCTCCTAGAACTTAGTCCCAGGGCTACAGTTAGATGTAAGGGAACCTGGGAAATGTAGTTTTATGTCTGGCTGTCAGTATGCTCAACTACAATGCTGAGTATAGTGAAAAAGAAAATAGGACAAATGTATATTGGGAGATGTAAACTTAGGAGGACTAATGGTCTAACAATCCCGGGATACCGCCAACCATTTCCTCCCTAACTGTGCTTAAAGATATCTAGTTACTTCCTCATTATAAAATCCAGTGTCATTCTCTTCTGTTCTTCTTTAACTTTGTCACAGTGGACACTGCTTCATGATCAAACCCTGCCTGAAACTCTCTTCTTGCTTTACTTCTGACTTAAAAAGGGATTTGTATTTGTCCACTACGTCTTGGGACAGACTTGTTTTCTTCTTCTACGATGGCTCCTCTTTCCATTTCCACGTACTAACTTGCCATTCCCTCAGTTTTAAACTTCCATTTACTTCCAGCTTCACTCCTCGACTTGACTTAGTGGTAGGACATTATGTTACTTAGTTCAGCCATAATTTCCCGGGTCTTAAACCTTGGCCCAATCTCTGATCTCGTGTCTCTGAACTACTTATAAAAAATTTCTCTAACTCCAAACATAATACCTGAAGCCACCATGTTCTTTCTTTACAAAAATTGTCATCTACAATTCCATTTGTTATCATTACCACATCTTCTTAATCTCCCATACACGTAACATTTTAATCACCTTTTATTGCATCCTTTCTTTTGATATAACATTGCGTCTAATGGACGCTTCTTTGAAATTTCTCTTGGTTCCATCTTTTCATATCTTGGTAACACTGCATGCTAAGTCACTATAAAAGTGTTTTGACTTGTCTCCCTGAGACCAGCCACACAGACTGAGAGCAGTTTGTGTGTGTGCATGTGTGTGTGGGGGTCAATCCTTGAGGTATAATTATCATAGCCTAACATTCATTCAGCATATACTATATTTCAGGTACTATTCCATAGTTTACAGGTATTAACTAGTTTAATTGTCATAGGACCTAAGGAGGATTGTACTATTCTTAGTAATATTTTTCTGATGAGGAAACAGAGGCACTAAGCAGTCAATGTCTTGCCCAAACTCAGACCTAGTATATGAAAAAGCAGGACTGAAACCAGGGCGTCTAGCTTCAGAGTCTGAGCTCTTAAACTTTTTGCTACTTCAGCTCTTCTGCTGCTGCTTGGTTAATAGATCATGCCATCCTGCAGCCCGCAGTCCGAAGCCTGCCTGGGACTCCGCAAATTCGCCAGCCCCTTTTCTTGGCCTGCTACCATCCGACCCCACCCGGTACCCCAGTTGCGCTCATCACTGTAGCCCAGTGCACAGAGTTTAGTATACTGCTTGTTTCATCTTCCTAGTTCTCAAAGTTTCATTTCTTTCTCAAGCTACAATGTCCTTGCATTCTCCTAGAATGACGCTTTCTTGTTCTTGTGCCTTGCTGATTGCCTGGCTCACCCCTAGCAACCATGTCCACGGTTGTCACTTTGCTGGATGGCAGGTATTCAAAGTAAGAAGCAAGATTTCCACTTTGCTGCTTATCTTTACTATTCTGTAAATCACAGCTCAAGTGTAATCAACTGTTTGGATCAATCATTGATACTAATCCTAAAACACAGAAGCTTGGGGCAAGACTGTTCAAAACTCTTCCTTTTGATATCAAGGAAACTCTGGTACACTGTATTTAAATAATTGATGGTGTCTCTATAGGTTATAAGTAAGAGACAGAGCAAAGACCTGATTTTCTGACCTCCCAAACTGCCTTGTTGCTGTCACTCAAGGGTTGCCTGGAAGTGCAGTCAGCGTCAGACCTAGCACTGCATCCTTCCTCCTGTACCTAATTTAGTCACTGTTTGCATGAGGCTGAACTGTCAAGTTTCATTTGAACAATTGTTTCTGTGGTTGAGACAATTTTGAAACCTAGTATTTGATACCAGGAGTTGGAAGACCGTGGTCTGTCACCCAGATATAAGCCTCCACCTGTTTGTGCCTGGCTCACAGAATAAGAATGATTTTTACACTTTTAAATGATTAAAATAAATCATGAGAAAATAGTGTGTCTTATGACATGTGAAAATTACATGAAATTTGAATTTTGGTGTACATAAATAAAGCTTTATTAGAATATGCCAGATGAATTTGTTTATACATTATTTGTGGCTGCTTTAATTATAGAATTGAATCATTGCAACCGACACCACATGGTCCTTGAGAGTCTAAAATATTTTCTGCGTGCTTTTTTGCAGAAAGAGATGTCCCTCCTGTGTTATATCATGTTCACAGAAACTTGTCTTATTGAACTCTTCTTTTTCTCAACATTTTAATTCTATCATATGATAAAATTATCATATGATAATTCTTCTTTGTGTGTATGTGTCTGTTATCATTCAGAGTTTTAAAAATTGTTTCATATGTTCTGCTTTTGTCTTTTCTACTAGACTTCACAACTCCAAGGCAACATGAATGAGACCTTATACAACAATTCGTATTTTCCTCCTCACTTATATCAGTAGCTCCTAATAGTATTGACTGTGCAACACTTATTCATGAAGTTAGCTGAGTTACATTTGTTATATTAGTATCGTCCTGATTCACAAACATTGTATTCGTTTGCCAGATTAGAGGTCTTAAACAATACCGATGTATTTCCCCACCGTTCTAGGGGCTAGACGTTCAAGGTCAGGAAGGCAGCAGGGTTGGTTGCCCCCGAGGCCTGCTCCTTGGCTTGCAATGGCCACTTTCTTGTGTGTCCTTGTATCCTCACTGTCTCTTTCTCTGTTTAGAAGGGCACTAAACACACTGGATTAGGTTCCCTTGCCTGTGGCCTAATTTAAAGTTACTTATCTCTTTGGGGCCTTGTCTCTAAATATAGTCACACTGAGGGTGAAGGCTTCAAAATATGAATTTTTGAGAACACCATTCGTAGCAGTCATCAGGGATAATGTTTTAGAATGTTCTCTATTACTCTTATTATAATACAGGAGTACAAATTAAGTGATGAGAAAGCATACTGCAGGGATCTTACTGTCAAATTCATTAATGATATTTTGACATTTAGTACTTGAGTCTATTACTAGTACTGATATTAATAAGGCTGGGTCTAGTGGACTGACTACATTTATTTTTCTCATTTCTCATCTGGAGGAGGTGAGTGCATTATATTTCTCTAGACAAATCACATAAAAAATAAATCATAGCAGTAGACACTTTGAAGGAAAAACACATTGTAAAGTGTTAGAGCATTTTCAATACTTTGTACTGTCATTTTAATATTTTTCTCTAACCTTGGATGGGAATTGAAGTAAATAATACAGAAAAAATAATCGACCAGGCACATTGTCATTGCCAAGAAGATTCTATATTGTCAAACCTCACTCTGATAGAATAAGGATTGGAGGCTCTTATTAGTCACCACTGAATACATCTTTGACTGGTCTCCTGGGCTGTATTAGGCATAGTTAGTATTTTTTCTAATTGTGTATGTTCTATATGAAGGACAAATTTGGTCTCTGACTTTGTATGGAAAATTTAGAAATTATATAATTTCATAAAGGATAATTACTTAAAATTTTGAGGTGGAAAAAAATAGAATTATTTTTAAACTTAAAAGTGAAAAAATTGGCTTAACCTAAAGAGCATATGGAAGAATACATTTGGGAAGTGCATACTGCTAAAAGAAAAAAAGAATCTCCAGTCTCAGTTTTTTTCCCACCACTGTTATGCCAATTCCAGTTCCAAATATGTTATTCTCATCACAAAGGTATCTGCAAGTGTGGCTATTTCAACCAAAATTACACCAAAGATAAATATCATTGCCAACATTGACTTCTTCTGTTCTAGATCTCTTCTGTCTTATTCACAGCTGCAGTTGGCATGAAGTGGTGGTGGTGGTAGTGAGGGTGGAGATGGGAGTAGACGAGTGCGTGCGTGTGCGTGCGTGTGTGTGTGCGTGCATGTGTGATATTTGTATTGTAAATGGATATAATCATGCTGAAGGAAAGCATGAAGTGCTGAACAATGCTTTTGAAAGCATCAGATGAAGGCTTGATTAGATTCTTTAAGGGGAGTCAACTGGATTAAGGAGGTTTTGTACTAAAACAGAAATAAGTATGTTTTGGAGAGAGCAAGCTGACCTGGATTCTAGTTTCTGTCCTACTGGTGACCAGGGGTGACCTCAGGGACACTGACTAACTTTTCTGGTTATCTAATGTGTACACATAGAGAATTGTTTCTACCAAAAGAGCATATTCTTGTGACTTTTAGAGTATTTGGAGGGGAGTTGGATAGGTCCATACAGTTAGTTTATCACATGATCAGTTTGGAATAACCACCACCTAACTGGAAAATCCAACTGTCCCATGAAGACTTAGAATCATTCAGTGGTGACTTTGAATATGAGTAACCGCATTAACCATGATACCCACCTACAAGAGGTGAATGACTTCATCAGTCTCCCACCTCCAGGAATCTCATTATGATAATTATGTAGGGTATTTGTCATTATAAAATATTTTATTACAACATCCAGAAGATGATTAAAATCAAATCTTTTTGGGCAAGACAGAAGCATTTGTTAAAAGTTACTCAGCAAACTCTCAATGTCCTGTACTATACAAACTCTAAAGGTAGAGTTAGGTTCTACTATCATTTGGGATCATATTAACCCTAATCTCTTTGTGTTGTCCAGTAAGCATCCTCTTTTGAATATTGGTATGGCCATATCTGTGGATATGTGGACCACCTCTGTAGGGTTAGGGCCAGTGTTTTCTGTGTCACATAGTGCTTTGTCTTTGGTGACCCAAGCTAGCCTTTCCACCCCGAAGTTACTTTTCTCTTGAGTTAGTTTGTTCTTTCACACCTGTTTACTAGGTATGTACTTTGTGATGAGTCTGTGAGGTGCAGTTGATATAAAGTTCCATCCTCCCCCTCAGAAAGACCAATCCCGATAGGGGAATAGAAGACCAGCGGATAAGTGGTCACTATCCAAAAAAGGTGGGTGTTAGGAGTGCACAGAGTGCCATCAATCCCTAGGACAGATATGTGTCTTAAACCTCTGAAGGGTGCAGAAAATTTCCACAATTAAGTAACATTTGGGGTAAGTCCTAAAAACCCTAAAAAATTTATCTGGGCCACAAAACATGGAAAGATAGTCAGAGGCACAGAAAGAAAACTGAGGCACAAGTTAAAATGGATACAGTTGGAGTGGGCCGTGGCAGAAGGTTAGTTGTAGAGGAAAGCAGGATCATGTTAGGTAGGGCCCTGGCTATGAGTGTGATTTGAGGGATGCTACATCTGCATTGGTTGCAGGGAGCCTCTCGGTTCTCGTCCTGAAGTGACGTAGACAGTGTTCACGCATAGAATCGGGACACTTTTCCCACATCATTCATGACATGGCCTGTCAGTACAGTGGGATCCAGTCCTTTATCATGTCATCCAGGGAAGGTCACCCAGCACTGGATAGGGCCTCTGCTTCTCAAATGAGTCTGTGCTTGCTGTGATTATGTGAACTTCACCCTTGCTTTCTTTCGGATTTGACTTTATCTTTAAAGAAAACCTCCAAGATTGACTTGGTGTTTGTACAAACTGTTCATTTATGTTTTATTAAAATGAAATGTTACATTCTTGTTTTTGCTTCTTTAAAACATAAATTCAGGGACAGAAAAGCAAAGGACCTTATGGTAGTTTACTTTTTTATTTAATGAAGACGTACTACTAGAAGTAAGACTTCTTATGGTGAGAATATTAAGATATTCATGTGGGATGTTCAAAATATAATGCAAGAAAGAGTAGACTGCTTCAAAAGAGAAGCTTTGTTTCAAGAGGAACAAGAAAATGATGGACTGAAACAGCGCTAGGGACACAGATTCTATAATGTCTGAAGGATATTAGCTCTGACACCAGTCAACTACAATAAATGATTAATTTCATTATACCCTTTGAAAAGAGCCCCACACCCCCAAATGATTACATAACAGCTATGAGATTTGACCTGACCTCTCTCTAGTACAGAAGATTTTTCTTGTTTCTTGTCTGTCTAGTTAAGACTATAACTTTGACCTTCTTTATGGCAATCTTATACAATACTCTTAACACTACCCTGAAGTTCCTATCTCATGACATTTTTAAAGCAAGTCAATAAATTAAATGTTATTAATAAAGTCCTATTGTGCCCTTAAAGCAAGGGTTTCAAAAGCATATTTATATGCTTCAGGCTTGTTAATATTTGTTCTATTTAGCAACTTTTTGAGTGCCCATTGTGGGAAAAAAAATTTGGCATTTTATTCAAAAGACCATCAATGGCCCATGACTTGAATTTATCAAAACAAGTATTTTCAACTTGTTCTAGAGAGCACTGCAAGCTAGATTCGGTTAGCAACTGTTTGTATTACAGACTCGGGGTGAGCAGTTTGTCTCGATCTTCTGCTAACAAAGCCATCCCCAGAGGGCTGCGCTATTTCCCTGGTTGCTGATGTCCTTTCCAAACCTTCTCACTGTCCTCGAGAAATTCCACTGAGAAAACAACTATTAAAAACCCAATGAACCAAATGACCAACCAAACAAAAGACACATCCTAACATTTTGACACACTACACAGACATTTACCCCACAGTTGGCTACCTAAGGTGGAAGTTTGAGCGCTCATTCACTTATTGGCTTGTTCACTAAAAATGGACCAACTCATACTCCATGCAAGAAATTAATACAGCCATCTACATGATACCACATCTGCAATAAATTCCATAAGCTTGGTCAAAACTTCAGCTTATGATTTTTAGAAAGATAGCTTAAATATATTTTGAAGTAAAATATTTTGAGGTCTAGGTGTCCCGCTTTCAAAATATCTCATTATTCTTTGGATGACTTGGGTACTAACAAGTGATACCTATGTATTAAAAGGACAAGTAAAGAGTTTCAAATACTTTTGATTCTTCAAAAATGCAGTGTGGATCAGCCAGGCTCAAAGTCTACCATAGAGCCCCTCATCAGCCATTTGGAGGGATGACCAGTTTTGACTATCACATCAATTAAAATAAAGAAATAATGAACCACTTCTACCATTAGCAGTCTATTTGGAATGCCAACAAATTTAGGCCAATTATTTTTTTTTCCGTATTGATTCAACCTCAGCTTTACTGGCAAATGTTTTATTTTTATCTATATTTTGAAATTAAAAAATCAACTCCCAAGCAAATCAGAAGTACTTTATTGTTTGGTAAACTTGGTACATTTCACAGGACTAATTTCTTTTGAGGGAAATGTATGCAACTGCAGGTGAGAAATGGAAATCAAATGATTATGATTCCTCTGTGGCTGGTATTTTCCTACTGTTGAATTCATTTAAATTAATCCATTAATTAAAAACGAAACTGTTGAAGTTTCCTGAAGATAACTGTAGCTGTAGTCCCGTAGAGCTACATGTTTCCAAGTTACAGATTAGAAGAGGAATCGGTTGTTTGTACCAGCTTCCATTCGAGTACAATTGTTGTCATGAGAATGGATTCATGTTGCTCCATTTTCTGCTTCTTTGCCATTTTTTGTTACAAGAACAAGATATGAGAATCTCAATGGCTAGTGTTATCTATGAAAGACAGTAAACTATTCTGTTTTAGTCTTTTATACAGTCTCGTTTTGATTGACCAGCTATTCTAGCTCTTTCTCCTATGTTACCAACGCCGTTAAAAGAAAAGAAGAGAGATGGGGGCTCAACCAAATGGGAGGACATTAAAAAGGTCAGAGGAAGCGACTTCGGTGCTGGCTTTCACAGCATGGATGAAACATTTTTTAAAGAAAAAAAAAACTTATTCTTGTGACAAAGATTGCAATAAGAATAGAAAATGTCAGATCAAGAATCTATTCATGGGACAATGATTGTGATGGGCATGAAAATAGTGCACACTTTACCCTTTCTTTTCATAATCACAGTAAAGTAACTTCATGCGGTGCTGCTTGGGAGCTGAACTTGAGGATTCTGAAACTGGGGTAGAAAATCAAAAGGAATAGTGAGGCATAATGTAAGAAGAATCAACATTTAAGTGACCACCCAAGGTACCAGCCTGTCTCAATTACAGAAATGTGGGTGGCTTTAACTAAAGGTCTGGTAAAATTGGTCCGCAGATTAACCACACAGAGTTAAACAGGAATTGTTATTTCCATACTTACAATGCTTTTGAAACAGCAAACTATGAACCTTTCTTTATTATATAGATCATATAACAGGTTTCTAAATACACTTAAACTAGTAAGTAGGTCATTAAAAAATACAACATACGTGAAGAGACTTATTTTTTTTCTAATGACTATAAATGACAAATCATCCTCCAGGTTTTTTCTGAATTCTTCCTTGCACAAAACCCTAATTGAAGATATTTAGCATATTTAAGTACTATTGAATCAAATTTAATTATTTTTTTTTTAAAAAACTAGTAGTACTTTGAATTAAGCCCTTTCTAAGTTTAAAGTGAATTTGACTAACTTAATATATATAACAGTTAGGATATTGTAACTAAAATAATAACATAATTAGAAAATCAAGTAATATATTGAAGTTACAATGCATTTACTGAGAAACACAACCAGGTAATGAAAACAAAGCCTTTCTCCTAGCTCTATAACTTGGTAATTCATATATTTAAATATTTAACATGCACCCAATATTTGCAATCAGAGTTATGGCCCTGGGATTTGCAAGTCCATCCCTGCAAGTGATTCTTTGTCAAGGAATTGTAAAGTTTGAAAAACAAAAAGAAGAGAAAACAAAAAGACACCACAAGAAAAAGAATCATATATATTTTACTTTATGATTTTTAAATTAGTTTTATATATCCTAGCACTATTTATCCACATTCATGTACATATAATAGATTGTTGATCTGGTATATTTTTCTCTTCCTATTGCAAACTTTATCAGAATAACATATCCTCTTTAGAGGAATAATCAAGAGCAGATTGTGATCCTTGGTTTTCAAAAGACAAAGATTTACAATTTTAAAAAATGATTCTAAATGCATATTTTGATCAGAAAACAGCCGATTTATCATTCACAAGCTAAAACCATGCAGTTTTTCTTATCCCAGGGAATTTGGGGTTCCTTTTCCATTTATGGGAAGCTCCTCAAAGCTTAAGACTACACCTTAGATTTAAACAGAAGCATTAGCTCCAAAATGGTTGTCCATATGCTCCATGGGTATTTACACTGCATGATATTATATAACAAATGTAGCAAAGCCTATAAAGTTCTGGAACATACACACTTGCAGAAAAAAAAACAAACAGTAAAGTTCAGTTCAGACACCTACACTCATTGTACTTTTAAGTTTGTTCTCATGGTAAGACTAAAGGATAGTTCTTTGGGTAGAATTTAGACCATGGCACCTTGAGAGAAAGGAGCGTGTCTTATTCACTTCCAGAAGACTGTCTACAATCTAATGGATTCGCAATACATATTTCGTAAATGGATAAGTTAATGGCTGTACTAATAAGACACTTGTGATCACTTAGTCTCCAAAGGCTGCAACACCCTACATGCTGAAATATGGCAGCAGAGCCCCAGTTACTCCAGGAGATTTTCACATACGACTCCTATGATGCTAGAAGTCAGCAAAGCACTTTTATTTATGTCCATTTCAGAGGGGCACAATACAACTCCCCCTAAGGAAAGGGCAGTAATGGCTGTAATTTTGAAAGCAGCAATTCACAGTAGACTTCTGAAAATGGTTTGGATTTAGGACTTTTGGAAGAGCTTTTTTCCCATCCACGGATATCCATTTTCCTCAGGATGACTGCAGTATTCTACAAAAAAGACAGAGAACTCAGGTCATAAGTCTGGCAAAAGGTAAGGGTCTCTGGCAGGGTTAAATATTTGCCCAACACTCTAATCACCTGTAACATCTTGAGTACAATAAAAATATTTTTTAACTACAAGAAAGAGATTTTGATCTGATCTGGAGTTATTATGTCCTTGGTGTAACTCATTTATCAGGCCGTGTGGTGTAAACAGGCTTCAAAGGAGGGGAAAAGTCACTGTGGTTGAAGATCCCTCAGTCTGTGAGGGTGGAAATAGAGACGTTTTGGGTGTTGAAATACACTTCATATTCACCATATGGAGGAACAGGCACCATAAAAGAATCTTGTTTGAGGTGCTTCAATGAATTCAAGGACTTTCTTGTCTCTATGAATCTTTGTCTTGGATTCAATGTCAGTATAATTTTTAAAGTGCTATTTTATTTCCTCCTGATTGGTTTGTGTTGTTTTTGCCTGGACTGAACATCTACCTGAAGCACTACAACCCTCACCAATATTAATAGCTCCTTGAAAAACAAAACTAGGAATTTAGATGTAGAATTTTCATTTCTTCTCTCCACTGTCTACTAATACAGAGGTGCTCAAAAATAGGAAAATCAAATGGGTGCTATGATTCATCTTAATTCTTTCTGCTCTGCAAGAGGGAAGCATTTTCCTTTTTTAGCCTTATTAACTGTGGAGAAGAACATTTATATTCTTAATTTATTTCCTGAAAGCATGTCAGTTTTTGTCTCTGTCATTTAGAAACCATGTCATTCACAAAACATGGTTGAGTACTTTGTCTAGTCTAAGGAGACCACCACTAAGGCGGCTCTTGGTTTGATATAAAAGCAAAAGTGTCCAGAAAACCTTGAGGGCCAGCAAAATATTTTTAAATTACATGAGACAGATTTTGATACGATCGGAAATGCTTTCGCTAATGGGAGGCCAAATCACATTCAGTTCCTTAACAGCTAGTGAGAATGATTAGAAAACATCTATCTCTTTAGAAGATAGCCACGTGTTTTAACAATTTGTCTAATTTAATACAAATATTCAAACTGGATTTTCTTTTTTCCCAGCCTCACAGATTGCCCTGGAAATACGATGTCAAGAAATCTGTTTTGTTGCAAAGCTTTTTTTGCGCATTAATTTTTGTTTCTAAAGGATCTCAATTTTATCATAAAAATGCAAAGTGACTTTCTACAGATTTAACCCTATATCAGAGAAAACTGATGACAAATTTTAAAACCCTAAAAATAAAGACCGGATTAAGTGTAGTCATGGCAAAGAGGCTCTGATTGATAGCAGACACGCACGGTGATCTTTGCTTTGTATACATGGTTTTGAGAAAGTTGGAACTAGATGTAAATTAATAGGCCTGCTAGAGCATTTCAGACTGAGGGAACATTAGTATAAACTTTTCCAAGGAAAGAAACAAAGGTAGATTCTTGTTACCTATCTGCTGATTTCTTCATCTGGGGAAAAGAATTGTCCTAGTTATCATCTGGCTGCAGGGTGGCTGGGCGCTGCGCTGGTGCTTTCCCGTCTCGCCCTGTTAGGAAGCCGGGACATTTGATGACCAAGCTCGATGTAAATGTAGAAACATATGTGAAAAGATCCAAAATCGTTGCCCCTTCAGTTACTGATTATAAATGGCCAATGATACGGAATTATTTATTTTTAAAGAAAAGCAATTTAAAATTTTAAAAACTTATTGTTACGATGTTCCTTTTTGTGTCAAACTCGAAACTACTTCTTTGTAATTTCCAACCTCTGTACTGGGTTTTGCTTTCTGAAAGAACATTAAACAAATTGGAATTTCACATGGAGATTATTCTTGTATATGGCAAAGTAATGATTTTCCATACCAAATATTCCAAGCGTTTGCAACTGTTTTTTATATATATGGTGACTGAAAGACTTGAATTTTTTGTTAGTCTCTGGATGCCCTCTAGATTCCCAGCATCATTCATTAGTACACTGGCCAGAACTAAAATATCTATCTAAATGGCATCCAAGTAATTAAGAATACAATAGGTATTTTATCCCTTTTACTGTGCAAACTTTACTTTTTATGACATAGTCTAGAATATCTTGTTCTTTCTAGTACTAGTTGAGTAAAAAATAACATAATGTTTTCCACTGCAAACCGACAAAATCAGCCCGTCTCCCTTCTGTACCAGTACAAGCACATGAAGAAGAAATAATTATATTGAGGATACTGTTAATATTTTAATAGGGAGATAAAACAGTAGTATTTTGAATATAACCCCAGAAGTCATCTAGTATGAGCCTTAAATTCTACGAAGGAGGAATTTGAAAACCCAGAGGAAATAAGTGCATTGGCCAAAGAACATGCAACAGACCACTGAAAGAGAGCGCTACCTTCAGTCTTCAGACATGCTCAGAAGTATTGTTTAATGACTCCCCAACGAAGGCAGGAAAAGTACAGGCTACTGAGCACTGATACAGCAACTGATTGAACTTACAGGCTAGTTTTAATAATTATCTTCCCTTCCAATTAATTTAAGTAAGCTACATCTACCTAGAGATTTGAGTGGCAAAAGGCACGATGACATTTCTTTAAGGTAGAAGGGTAGAATTATTTTGTTGTCTTCTACATACTCAGGCCCTGGCTGCTTTAGGGTCACAATGGGATTGTGCTAGTCTACCTTTGTCTCTTCTTCTCTTTTCACTTCTTTCACTTAACAAAAAGACAGAGTAGCAGAAAAAGATGCAGTAGTAGGAGGAACAGGAAACCACAGAGAGAAACTGTTTCTTTATCTCATTCCCTGGCAGTTACTCCCTTTCGAACAGAGAGAAAGGAGGCAGGCGCGTGCCTGTCAGATAAGCAGCAAGAGGGTCTTTGATGATGAGGCGATGTGAAAGTTGAATACAAACTGCCGCACATTTAGAATTCATGTTCAGGAAAAAGAAAGATTTCAGGATTATTGAGAAAGGCACAGAATTATGCTCCAAGTTAGTTTCTATTAGTGGGAGGCAGAAAACCTCAACACACTTGGTCACAAGCCAGGCTGGATAAATCTGTGAGACTGAAGATGCTTAGATTCTGATGCTATAGTGGTGAAGAGGCTCCAGATTTTTAAAGAAAAATACTTCCCAAGATAGCATGTTACAGTTAGTCTACTAACCACTGAGAAGGTGGTAATGAGCTCAGGTGGGGTATGCAGTTGGTCTGCTCAACCGAATCTCAGCTGATCTCTTACTAACTGGACGTCCTTAGTTATCCTCTTGTTAGAATCTGGATCTTGAGTGCTCCCTGGAGGCCCTAAGGTTGAAATCTTGGCCATCAGTCTGAGGTGCTCTCCTCAGGTGGTGGAACCTTTAGGAAGCGAGTTCTACTGGAAGGAAGTTAGTTCTTTGCTAGCCTACCATTGAGGGGGATGTGGGGGTCTCTCTCTCCCTGGCCACTCTGCTTTACTACATGCTCCCTGCCATGATGTTCTGCCTCATCACAGGCTCAACGTGACAGAGCCAAGTGACCATGGACTGCAACTTCTGAAATCGTGACTCAAAATAAATCTTTCTTCCTTTAAGATATTTATCTTAGGTATTTTGTCACAGTGACAGAAAGCTGATTATCACATCCCTCTAAGCTCAATTTTCTTATTTATAAAATGAGAATAATATTGAGAATAATATTATTATTGTTTATTTGTTGCTGGGGACTGAATTTAGAGTCTCAAACACGCTCGGCCCATGTTCTACCACTGAGCCACTCCCCCACTCCCTGAGTACTGCTATTATCCCCCAACTTTTATGGCTTTTGTGAAGACTAAATGAAATTTTGTTATGAAATACTTAATCCAGTACAAGGTATACAGCAAGCATCCCATACCTATTTGCAACCCTGGTTATTTTTTTAGAATAGAAAGAAGTTTCTTTAAAATGCTCTCTTTATAAGTATACTTTTCACATAATACAGTAAATGTGTATTTTAAGTATATTATTTAAAACTAAATGTGGGCATCGAACTGTGAATTAGCTGAAGGGGCTGGATGCTATGTGTTGGCAAACAAAATGTTTATCAAAGGAACAGAATGGAGTGATGAGTACTCTTATGGCTGAACAAAATTCCAGGCTATCATGTATGATGTTAAATAAGGGGAAAGATCAAGCATTCCCGGTTAATACACATTGAATATCTGTTGTGCTCCATTAATTATTTCATTTAACCCTCAGAACCAATCCAAAATATTTTATGTATTAAAAATATTATGCATCCACAGAATTGAGCACAGTTCCTGGCATATACGAGCTGCTTAGGAGGCGGTGATATATCTGTTCCACGTGCACATCTATTGTGAGGCAAAGAGGGATAGGAGAGGGAGAAGAAGTATGTAGCAGAGAGAGAAGGATTAACAGGAAGGGAAAGAGCCCCCACACCAGCGATAGCAAACCTTTTAGTGCTTTCAGCAATACAAACAGCCTGCTGTAGCACACGCACTGTAGGTTTACCACCACTGCGAGGCCAAAGGAGAAACGGGAAGGAAGTCAATGAGAGTGTTTTTGGAGTTCCTAAGTGTCTATTCCTACACACTAAAATGCAATCTTGGCTTACTTTCCTTCTTATACATTGACTAAAAATCTTAAATTAGAATATGTTCCACTCTATTGGCAGTAGTAATAATATTAACCAAAAATGATAGAATAATAACACTGTGGTATACAATGACATACTCAGTGTGTCTATATTTGAAATGATTCAGTCAAGTAGGATTGAAAAGTGAGATGCCTGGCCAATGACTGAGGTTCAAAAATGTAAGTTCTCTTCGTTGCTGCAGGCACAGCCTCTTACAGCTTTAACAAAATGTCACTTACTGTCAGAATCCTCAAGTAGGCCATTAGATCATAATCTAGAAAAACTAGTTTCTTTTCTCCCAGCAGAAGTTTAAGAACTTTATGTGAAATGAGCTGATTACTTACTTTCACAGAAGAATAAAAACGAAATTAATTTCTTGGGGATCTGGATTGAATTTGGAAGGTATACAGGTTTTGAAATTTATATTGAATTATGGAAAAATCTAAGTTCTGTTTCTTAATATTCTTCAGGGAATTAGTCACGATCTTTAATTGTTTTAGTCTCCTTTCGATACCTGTATCTATCTTGCACTCAAATTTTGGTCATCTACAGGTGTTGCTGTTTTGATTCATTTGACATCGCACATACACGTAACTGACATTTTAAAGTTCTGTTCGGTAAGATAAGTTACTTCTCTCCCTGTGCTCCGGGGACATTCTACCCCGCCTCAGGCCTCCACAGCCAGGAGGCCAGCAATGAATTTTCAACTGTGGAATTTCACACTCAGCTCTTCCGGATGACAAAATAGATGGCTTTATTAAACCGGACATATAACAAGTGTGAGTATCAGCAAGCATGACTTTCTCCTCTTATCAGGCTTTTCTGGTACAGTCCAGACAGTAAGGCAAGAAGCAACCCAATCTCATGAACTACTTACCAACCTCCACTCTTCTGAATGGGTTCCTGTTACTTGATCTTCTGTCTATTTCTTATAAATGATAAGCAAACATTTTATTCTTTTTGTGAAATGCAGTTGTCATCAAACCCTCACCTCTTTGCTCCAGCACCAACATTTAATAAGCCAACCAGGCATACATGAGTTGCACTGCTAGATAATATCAACACAGACCTGGGGGCTGTGTTCATCTGTGAGTGGCCCTCTGAAACACATTTTCTGTGGTCCCGGAATGGAGGCAGGAAGATGATCGATGACTGGGGTTGTGTCTCTGGAGATGCACCCAGCAGAAGGCATTCTCTGCTTCCACAGTTTACCTGCAGTGTACAGAAAAGGCTTTTATCCGAAGGTACCTGCTGCTTTTTCTCTCTTCCCTTATTTTTCCATCTCAGGTGAGACCTCTCTCAAGAAATCATTTTGAGTCCCGTCAGGCATGAGCATTATTCCCTTCTCCACGTTCTTCACTATGCATTGAGTCTGCTTGATGTCCAATTTTGACATATTCATCTTGTGATCGGCCTCAGGAACAAGCACAGAGTTATTGTGAGGAAGAAAAGATGTTCCAAGGCCAAGTCTCTCTTCTGCTGCTCCTGGTCCCTGCTGGCCACCAGGAGCTGGATCTGCTGTGTTCTACTGAGAGAATGCATGAGAAGCTCCCATCTTTTCTTCCTGGCTGGGTCCTAAAACAAACACTAGGTTGTGTTGTTTGTGTATCATTTACACAAAACAGACAGAAGAGCATAATAGGAAACTATTTAGAAGAAAGAGTGTGGGTAAATTAAAGGTACTTTTTCAATTTTTATAGTCATGCTGCCTGGGTAATAGTTTCTGACCAGCTTTTCATTTTTCTTTTCTGTTCTTTTTCCTTTTAACCCCCCATTCCTCCTTTTTCTCTCCTTTTTCTCTCTTCCTCTTTCCCTTCCTTCCTCTATTCTCTTCCTCCTCTCTTTCCTTTCTTTTTCTTCCTCTCTCTCTCATTTTTCTCTTTCCTTCCCCTCCCTTCTCCTCTCCCTCCTTCTCTTTCTCTTCTGTGTCCTCTCCTTTCTCCTCCCCCCTACTTCCCTCTCCCCTCCCCTTCTCTTTCTTTGTCCCTATAACCTACACACACTGGCATGCAGATTCCTTCTGCCTTTGTTTATGCTGATTGTGTGCATCTCATTAAAGCTCTCTGTCTTCCGTCAAGGTTTTCTTCCTTTATGATTTTTTTTTTTCAGGAATGGTGATTAAACCCAGGGGGCATTAATTTATATACCCAGCCCCCTCTTTAAATTTTTATGTGGAAACAGGGTCTCCCTAAGTTGCCCAACTGGTCTCAAACTTGCTATCCTGATGGCTAAGTGTTCTGAGTAGCTGGGATTACAGGTGTGTACCACTATGCCTGACACCTTTATACCTTCTTTAGAAATCTTTCCATGAAGGAAACTATAGTTAGAAGTAACATCTATTTACATATCTCCTGTTCTCAGGGGTTAAATTTTATATTTGAACTTCTATGTTGGCCTCATATTCTTTTCTAGGTCAAACAAATTTGTTTATTCATTTACTAGCTGCCAAGATATTTTAAAGATAAATAATATATAGCCCTTCATATTTGATTAACTTGCTTTCTATTGGGGAGCATACCAGGTTCAAAACAGCATAATACCTTGTTCTAAATTCCAAAACCAAGTTGTATTGGGTGAAATTTGTGCAAAGGCAATTCAATGGCATTAGGATTCTTCAATAAATGACAGTAGAACAACTGGGTATTCACTTACAATAACACAATCTCTCCGAGTCATGCTTTGTAGTACATACAAATATTAATGCAACATGGGCCAATATATTAAATATAAAACTGTAACAGTTATAGCAAATAAACATGGAAATCTCTTTAGTCACTAGGGAAATACAAATTAAAGCGACCGGGAGGGTGCAGAGGGGAGGGGGGGAAGAGGAGGGAGAACCAAGATACATCATGTATAGGTACAGAATTAATGTAATGAATGTGACCATTGTATGTAGAATGTACCAATACATGTTCTTGGTTTAAAATAAAAAATTAAAAAAAAAACCAAATTAAAGCGACCATGAAATGCCACTTCATACCTACTACAATAGCTAAAATAAAAAAAAGATGAAGAGAGTGTTGGGAAACATGCAGCAGAATTAAAACTCACACCTTACTGGTGGGAATGCAAAATCGTGCAGCTACTAGCAAAACATTTAGATATTGTTTTTGTTTTTTAAAAGCAAACAAAGCATATAGTTATCAAATAATCCAGCCATTCTATCTCCTTGTAATTACTCAAGAAAAATAAAAGCATGCACCTACATAAGGTTGGGTATAAGAGGCCATAGTAGTTTTATTTTAAGATATCCAAACAGGCAACAGTGTGGGGAAGGATGCTCTCTCCCCACCCCACGGTTTCCTGCCTGAGACTGAAGCTAGGGACATGGACCACTGATACGCTTAGATTTTTATTGTTAATTAAACTTGGTAAGTGGAGAACTTACCAAGAATAACAAAAATAAAAATCAGGAAAATGATCATGGTTACCAAACACTACAAAATGATATGTGGTATTCTTCACTTGTACGAGCCGATGTCTGAATACAAATCTGTGGCTCCCACCTACCTTTTTTCCTGAGAATGGGTCTCACAGAATTTTCTCTTGCTGAGTGCTCTTTTCCACCTTCTTTAAACTAAGGAAGGCTCAAGGAAATTGAATTAATCCAGACCCAATCTCGCCTTTCCTTGACTAAGCTGATTAGATCACTAAGTGTCTTTTAACTGGATGACCAGTCCAAGATATTTTTTAAGCACAGATGATCACACAATTCCTACTTTTCTGATTTCCTCGTAGCCTTTGTATTACAAAGCAAATAGATACTATTAAAATTAGGAAAATAAGAAATAGACAAAGAAAAAAATCTATATTTATGGCATCAAAATTAATAGTTTGGTATTTTACGTACATAGTCTCTACTCATAATTGAAATAAAACTGTGTCAAACTACATGGCTTGTTCCACTTAAGATCTTAAGTATTCCGCTATACTAATGTGTACTTTGGAATATATAACTACAAAGTCTACAATGTATTTGGGTTCACTATAAATTTAAAAACCTCTCCTACTATTGGATATTTAAATTCATTCCAGTTATTTTATTTTATAAAGAATGACACAATGCAAATTTTCATGCATTTTCATCCTCATTTCTGATTATGCATGTTACTTAGGTATCTAGAAGTGGAATTTCTTAGTCAAATAGCATGTTGTTTTAAAATATGCTGTAAAATCACTATTCAGAAAAGTTTCATTAAGAGTATTTCTGATACAATGTCTGGCTGCCTTCTTTCGCTGGTTTCATCAGGTTTCCAGATGTGAGTATAATTGTGGAAGATAGTTCCAGAAAGTGAGGAGAGCATCCACTGGATAAAGTAAGGGACATGTTACCAAGAGTTTTTGTTTCAGCATCTCAAAGGTCTCAGGTTTTTAGTGCTTATTTTTTCATTTTGGAAAAAGTTGCAAACAGTAGGAAGAATTCTTGTGTGATGTTCACCAGCTTCTCCAAATGTTAACATATTACATAACATTAGTACACGTCTCCAGGACAAGAAATCAATACTGATAAAGTTCTGTGAGATCACTGAAATACCATATTTTAATGCCCCATACTGGATTTAGTCATAATATTACCTTATTTTTCTCTACTCTGGCATATATTGAAGCTCTTTGCCTTTCATGATGTTGGAATTTTTTGTTTCTTTAATTTTTAAAATTTTTCGGTGCTAGAGATTGATTCCAGGGCCTCAAGTATGCTAGGCATGTGCTGAGCTGTATTCCCAGTCCCCCTAGATGTTTTTAAATCATATTGGCCATGAATTTTTCAGAATAATCCTTAATTTGAGCTTGTGTGATGTTTCCTCATGCTTAAAATCAGGGTATGCATTTTTAGCAGAAGTGATATCGCCCTCTTGTCAGTCTGGCCTATCAGAAGTCACATAGTGTGGTGTCACTCATCAGTGTGAATACTAATGTTGATCAGTTTTTAAAGGTTGTGTCTGCTGGGTTCCTCCACTGGAAACATTTTATTCTTTGTAACTGATGTGTATCTTTTGGGGAGACACTTTGGACTCTTCTTTTAAAATTTCAACTTTCCATGAGCTTTATTATATCTGTAGTGTATAAAATATTGTGTATAACTTATAAATAACTTATCAATGCACATATTGTGAGAAGATGCTTAAATAACTTTTACTGATCCATTTACCTGGTTGTAAATATTTTCAAAACAACTGTTATAGGCCAAACATGTTCTGTCCTTACCCTTTAAACATGGCTTCCATTACTTCTTACAAAAAACATTCTATGGCGGCTGACTCAACCCTGTTGTAATTTTCTCTTTATGCACATTTTATACTGTGTAATAAAACTTCAAATATTTGCCATGGCCAGCTGTTTGCTGGTTTTTCAAGCACTTTTTTCCTGGCAGTTTCGGGACTGTGCATCCCTGTCGAGGTTCTAAGGCAGTCGGAGACAGGTTCATGTCTGTCACATTCGTTACTAACCTGAGTCTTCTGAAGGTGGTACCTGCTCCTGGTTTACCTGTGTGTATTCTGTAATGTGGGTCTAATACCTTGCACCTAAAGCCTCTCGGTTTGCCTTTGCTGATTGGTTGTGTGAGAGGACAAACAGCTGGTACAACGCTTGTATAGTAAGAAAATGCAATTAATCTGGCTCAGTGACTGCTGCAGACACTTTCGGGTGGCTCACCACGCTACTCTTTCCAAATTCTTTCTAGGCAACTTCCAGTTAGTGTTGAGCACAGGACAGTTCTAGCTAGTAGGAGACGGCAAAAGCCCATATGCGGTCCTGGGACAAGCTTCTGCTCTAATCCAGGCGTGGGAATTTTCACTTTTTCCTCCTCATCATGTTGAGTATAGCAGTGATAGCCAAGCTGCAGCAGCTTTCTTATGACCATGAAGAAGAAAACGAGGAAAAAGCAGAGACATTGGTTTCTACACCTTGAAAGTGAAGAAGCAAACTCAAGAATGACCTACTTTTGAACATCTTAGTATGTAAGAAAAATCCACACCGGTGTCAGCCCTTGTACCTGGATTTCGTCCTGTCTGTTTGGCTAAAACGTTCTTGACTAAAACCCTGACAGGCCAGAGAAGCAAAATTTGTTTTTCGATCGCTTCAGAAAAACTTCTGGAGAAAGAAGTTTCGTGATGATTTTATAACAGGAGGAATGTCCTGGGACGCCAGAGTGAAAACAAACAGAAACTCCTGCAGAAATGGCGTGGCTTTGGATATGGTCTGTAGGTGAGGATGGAATGAGTAAAACAAAGGAAGTTCATTTCTGGGCTATTCTGGTGGAGGGATGTTAGCCAGGACGGGGCCAAACGCACATCACCATGCTCGTTTTGATGGCCGGCTGCGGGAAGCGCAGCTCATACGGGGACCGTGAAATGTGGCGATTAGGTAAACCCAGTGCAGCAGCCAGGACAGAAGTAGTGTGCGTGCAAGGAAAACCACAGAAGTCACAGACATGTCTGAGCACGTAGGGCAGGTAGAGAGCCCAGGGCGTGTGGGGTAGAAGGTTAGGGTTTGAACCTCACTTCTGCCGCGTTGGAGCTGAGCAACTGGCCAGTTCATATCTTCCCCAGAGCTTAGCTGCCTCCCTGTGTGATAATTGTAAGTGAGGTTTTATTACTTTTTGGGTGGTACATACCTCGAGAGAAATCTGAAATAATACTCTGGTGGGGAATAGTAGAAAGCAGTTAACAAAACATTGGTGGTATCAAATTGTTGTCTGACCCGAGGGCAATTTACACTCTACATCCTACGTAAATGGGGGAAACAATTCTTTAAAATGTATTTTCCACTTGACTGAGCCCTAGACCTCGCGTCTCAAGGTCCTGTGTGTGCTTGAGTTTTAGCGGTGCCAAACAAAAACCTCTGGCTTTCTGCTCAGTTTCAGAGGCAATGGTAGGAAAGTTCAGTGCAAATAATCTTAGCACTTCCAACCGCCGAAGAGTCGACAAGCCAGTCGTTGTTGATGAATGTTCCATTTTGGTCTTTTCACCTGTTTTAATTGGGGAACCTTCTGTAAAATGCTATTTTGGGTTCCAGCGCATTCACTAGTAGGGGTTACTACCCAAAGCCAAACTCATTCAGCCAACAGCACTAAAAATACTCTTGGTTTCTGCCAGTCAATTTTCTTCTATTTTCACAATTAGTGGTTCTGCCTGGAAACTGCCTGCCAACATGCAAATCTCATCCAAGGGCTGATGGAAATTTGAGAATGTGCTAAGCTGTGTAAGGCTTAAGAGCAACATTATTCATTCGCTATTTGAAATATTTAAACAAATGTAAATCAAAAAAAGAGATGAAATCTCATTATAAGAAATGAATGGCTGCTTTCCACTCTTTCTACAATACAGTCCTGATACCCATTTACATACCATTTGTAATATTAATATTATTGTAGTGAAATAAATCACATCCTTCACTTTTACATTTTTAATTACATTTTACTGCATTTGTTCTTTTGTTTATAGTTAACTAATAAAATATTTATTACATCTTACATATATGATGGTGTTTCTGTATTTTAATCAGATTTTACACATAATCTTTTCTCCCTCTTTTAGTATCTTTTTTATGACCCTACACACCACAGGATGTTGTTTTGCGGAAAACCTCATTATTTTTTAATGCATGGCTATTTATTAATGTATTGTGCATATAACACACTATGCATTTCTTTGAATTGATGAATACATTTACATCCACTTGAGAATAAAAATTCCCTTAAGGGCCAATCTCACATTTCTCTCGCTGTGCTGCCAGAAGCCTATACTGATTGTTTTTCTTGTTTTGTTGAGAGAAGAAAGTGGAAAGGAGACAAAAAGACAAGAGGGAATAAAAGAGAGATACAATGAACAGTACTTTTTAATTTCATTTTTCTGGGGAACCTTTCTCCTGAGGTAAAAAATTAATGCCGCATTGCAAAATGGAATTTTCAGAGCATGCAAATTAATTTACCTTTTGCAAAATCTCACATTTGATATGCATTTTATGTGGAGCACTTGACCCGCTGTTCCTCCAGTTATTTTCCATTGTGTTTGTTGAATCACTCTCCCCACCGCTTTACAGTATCACACTTCGAGGATTATGCATTAATCGAATGATGAGCGAAGAACATTGTTAACTATAATAGTGGGTGCAACTGAACATAATTTTACAGCTATAAAAAACAAGATGTTTTGTCTTTTAAAACTCCACCACTAACCATGAGTCCAACTCTGCACAGTTCACAGATCTGTGTAATTGACAGACTAGGTTAGGAAGAAACAATCCCTGTCCTCGCGGGAATGTGGTACTCAACACAGCTGCTCGGTCAGTTCATCCACTATTTACACTACTTGAGCATTTTTCTCATATTTGCTAGGCGCAGGGGGGCTGTTTCTTAGCAAGGCATCATGCTAGGGATGCATGGCAGTCTTGTAAGGACATTTATTTGGGATCTTTCTGGAATAGCACAGAAGACTATTTAGTATAAATGGTGAGAAAGACCTGGAACATTAGCTGGGTTCGGATGGGGCCGTTGTCCCTGAAGGTAAGATTTTTTTTTTCCTCTTCCATTCACTACATGCTGCAGAAAGGAAACATGACACAGATAGAAAAACAACCTCTCTTATTTTTGCCTTTCTGCCACCTTACATAGCTTCTCCTGACATTGTCAATTAACAACAAATTCACAAAATTATTGGAAGTATTTCTACAATGACTCCCTTATATATTAAGCGCGTCTTTATTTCCAAGAAATAAATTCAATATTCATGAGGCATGAAGAGGGGACTGAGCTGGAAATTTATGGTGGCCTCTCATTTTAATAAGTAAATGTGTCCGTGGTGACTATGTATTTAGTAGAGCGCATATGAAATGTTTCCTAAGCTGTGATAGTCTACAGGAAGTGTTACCGGCGAGTTACAGGGAGACATGGGGTGCGTTCACCAGGCATCGCCCTCTTCTGAGTCACCATGTCTGTCCACCGTGTGAGCTGGATGCAGGACCGCTCTGGCAATAAGGGCACAGCTGCTGCTGTCTTACACGTGTAGGGGAGAGCAGGGGCATCTGGGATCCATCACTTTCTGGCGTTCCGCTGGCAGATCGCAGGCAGAAGGATGCTCTCGGAGGTCTCAGGTAGCACAATTGGCACCTCTCTGGCCTCTACAGTCCACACTTCGGGAATATAATGATTAGTTTTTTTAAAAAAATAAGGGAGTGCAAAATATGCAAGATAATAAATGCCTACAACTTTCTTAAAAAATCTAGCAGTAAGGTCATGGATTAAATCATCTTGTTCATCTGCTGTTCAGAGTTACTTGATCTCGGAGCCTTTTTTCCATACTGTGCTGAAACGGAAATGGCACACACAGAGGCTGTGCAGGTGTTAACTACAAGTAGCAATTCCAGAACTTTACCTAGACACTTTCCACTCCCCTCTCATTCTTCTGTTCTTTCCCTTCGCCCTCTGCCCGGCCTTATCGATATGCTTACTCTCCTATGAAAATGGCACCTCGACTCAGCTTCTGATGTCTCCTCTTTTCTTTCAAGGCATCTCTCCAGGCTTTTGCAGTCAAGCTTAAATCTTCATTCTCAACTATGCTTCACTTCCATTCACTTTGTGGGATTTAAGCACTTAGCTCGGGAACATAATAGATTAAATGGGTATTTTCTCCCTGTATATTTGTTCTCCCCTGTACTGCAGAAATTAAACTTTTTACTTTGTTGGTGGAAGATTTTCACTGTGTTGTACACTTATTTCCCACTCAAGCTGCCCACCTTCTTCACATCCTCTTCTGTGAGGTCCTGGACCTGCAGCTCACTCACATCGCTCTTGCTGTGAATCAGAAACACGTCTGTCATGGAAATCTGTCTCTGCCTCCAGCTTGAAGTAAAAACCTTACAGTCGACTTCCTCAGGACGTGCTAATCTTTCTTTGAAAGGTACTTTTGCAAATATACACTAGTTTTTCTTTAATGTCTTTTTTCAGGAGCTATACTTCTTCGTTGATGTTCACTATTGGGAAAGTTGTCTAAGCTCACCTGGCCAACCATTTGGCTGTTTTCCACGCAGGCAATACGGTGCTTGACACATAGTCACTGCATAACTGGTACCCATTAATGGATTGAACAATCACCTACCTGTCTATCTATCTGTCTATTATCTATCTACATATTGTCTCTCTATCTATCTACCTATCTATCTATCTACCTATCCATCTATCTCTATCTGTCTATCTGGTTGTTATTCATATTTCAGAATTAATGTTTTGTTTCTTTTTATTTTTCCCTGGGACCAGTGCCAGGTCTGCCAAAGCTTTGGTGTCTCTCACAGGTAGCAAGTCCATATGGCTGCCAGATCAAGTGCCTAGTTAAAAATTAGGGTTTGTGTAGACTAAAGATTTTCCCGCTCAATAATTTACTATGATTCATCCCACTACTTTCACTCAAAAATATTCACTGCTAAGCATATTACATCTAAAGTTCTCACAATCAGATTCCTGTTAGTATCCCAAGCTCTTCATCCATAAGACACAGACAGGCTGCAGCTCCCTGGCCTGTGGTTTCAATACCTCTGCATGTCTGTTCACACTTCCCAGCTCATCATTTTCATCTGCTCTTTGGTATGCTTTCAGATTCCCCTTCCTCTGTAGATCTTTTCCCTTATCTCTCTGCTGTGATAACATTTTTGTAGAGTTCTGTTCTTTAGTATGTATTGGCTATGCTTTCTGGCCAGTGCTTCACAATTGCTGTCACAAACAGACAAAAATCGCCATGCAGCCAGTCCACTTAGGCTGGCTACATTCTCTGTGTCATGATGGATAATGGGCATTCAAGTCTTTCGAATTATTAATAAACTCAGTAACACCTACTTCACACTTTCTAGTGTAATGCATTCTGGTATGTGAGTGTTCATAATAGAGATGTTAGGATTTATTCTAAGTGCCTCTGAACAGGTGGAAGAGATAATTCAGTCAGGTGTATTATTTGACATCATGTAGAATTAATTCATCCTGTGTTCAATTGGTTAAGTGGATATTTGCATTTAGAAATCATCTAGAACCTAACTAGTGCTCACATAGCTGCTGCAAATGAGAATAACATAGTTTTCTCACCAAAGAGAATACTGGCAAAGGTGTAATACAAGGAATCTGATTCTAAAGTGAGACTCGTACAAGCTGTCTGTTTCAAGGTCCCAGCACCAGTCATTCATACCTGCAGCAATCCCGCTGTTCTGTCTCTAGGTGAACCATCTACTGTGCTTTACAAATGGATGTTCCAACACTGCTGTAATGAAAGATCTTTGACAGCATGGACAGTTTTTGAAGGAGGTAAGTTTTATTTGAAGATATGTTTTCCCCCTTCTTCGAAATGTTTGAAAGCAGTTTATGGTATTTTTTGTAAAACTGTCACAAACAACCTAAAAGCAAATAACTTAATAAACTAGTTTTTCTTACAACAAATGGGAAGTTTTATAAATTTCTTCTCTGAGAGATTTGCCAAAACATGACATCCAAATAACTTACACCCCTGCACTTTTACGTAATTACAGTTGACTGTTATGATTGTTACGACTGATTTTATCGAGTTGGGGGAGGGGCCGTGCAGGTTAAGATTTGGGGAAAAAAAAAAAAGAAAACCAAGAACCAAGATATATCATGTAGAGGTACAAATTAACTATGACAAATGTGATCATTATATACTTTTAAACGTACCCATAGATCTTCTTTTTTTTTTTTTTTAATGTGCATTTATTCAGAGGTATGCTTTGTTTTTTCCTTTCTGATTACCAGAGTTTTAGAAGGATTTTCTACTACCAATGGGTCAAAATTCTCAGAATTTCTAACTCCTTTGTACTTTCTTCACCGGGTCATTCGTCAGCATAAGAGGAGTAAGACCCCAAGCTTCAAAACTGTCACCCATAATCAAGAAATACTGAAAATAATAAAAGACAAAGTTAAATTCATTTTATTTCTAGTAACTTTAATTTTTAGTATACAATGAATTAGATATAATCTTTAAAATATATTTTGAATAATACATGTAAATGGTGAGTTAATTATGACATGATTTCATTCATGACAAAGATTGAAAACAAAAGTTTGTATTAGTGGCACATACACATATATACATATACACATGCACACACGTGCATACACACATACATACACACACAGAAATGCTGTTTGAGTACAAATTCTTTGTACTTGTTAACTTTGTGCCATTCATTTTGTTTTGTTCTTGTTCAAATTATTATAGCTTTAAAATATGTACTGACTAATGTAATGTTTATTGATAATATATCACATGCGTTAGTATCTGTTAAAATTACGTATTTTAATTAGCAATAATCACGCCTCAGATAAACCTCATTGGCTACAATACTGCCACTGCACAAAGGTTAAAAATTATGTATTTTAAACTTTACTATTATGTATAATTATATTTCAAAAACAAAATATGATCTTATATGTAATATATTACTTATCACATGATAATACAATACGTGATTAACTTTTAAAAATATTAATTGTAGATTTTAATAATAAATTGAAAGTAAAATTATAAAGTTCAACTGTTAAAGTTTAAAACATGATTTATATTAAGTATTTAAAACATATAGAACAAAATTATTATTATACATAGACATAAATAAAAACTACATTTTTGTGGTTGACTCTGAAGGATAAAAAAAATTCAGAACTTCAAATTAATCAGTAAAAGGTATGAAACATAAATGGAGATCTCTCAATACATACACATACACACAAACACAAACAAAAATTTTGGGGAAAGCAATAAAATGAAGAGTCTTTCGGCTACTGACCTCTTTTCTGACATATTTCCTTAGGGCACTCCCCCTGGTCACACTGAATTCTTTGGTTGTTGCTCAACAACACTGAGCATCCTCTTGCCTCAGGACATTTGCAGTTCCTTGGACCATATTTCCCCTAGATACATATGCATCGCACTTCCTTCGAATCTCTGTTCAGATGTCATCTACTTTACTAGACAGGTCTCCCCTAGCTGCCCTACATGAAGTAACAAACCTCGTCCTCTCCATGTTAGCCATTCTCACGCTGCTTGATTGTAGCATTTTTCATCATCTGCCATGCTACTCATTTACCCACCTTTCATATAGAGTCGCTAGAATATAAGTCACATGAAGGTAGGGACTTTGTTTCTCTTGTTCTCTGCTCTACTCCTAGAGAATAAAAGAGCACGTGATAAATGCTCAATTGAAATCTGTTCATTGAACCAATCAGCAATGCACTGCTGATAAATCATTTCTTAAGAAACAGAACTTGAAAATGATGGCCTGTCCAAAATAACATTCTACAGTCTAGCATCACATTCCTCAAAGAAGTTTTTCAAGCTCCTGTAACTTCTTCAAGATTCAACTCCACGGTTCCATTTCCTGTCACATCTCATACAGGCTCAAAATGATTACTCCTTTTGATAGAGTAAAAGACAATTATTACCATTATGACATGCTGGAGAGTGACAGAAAAATGAGGCGACACGTGTGATTTATATGGAGGCCGGCTCAGCCTTGTTGCCTCATTTCCACTGTGTCTCGCTCAATTCCTGGGCGTCGTGAAGAGCTGCGTCAGCTGCACCAGGTGAGGAACTCCCGGAAGTGAGACGGAGCTCAGTCCGGCCAGCGGGTCCTCTTTGTTCCCACCTGCTTCATACGTCTTAGGGATTTCTTCAGGTTAAAAAAAAAAAAAAATTAACTTTAATCCTATGCCGTTACAATTTTCAATTTAGTGAAGTTAAATAAAAGGGGATTATGATGGCACATTACTTATGACTTACAGGAACTAGTCCTCAGAAACTGTAGAAAAAATTAATGTTTAGACGAAAAAATTTTTTGAAGCTTTTGATAATTTTCTCAAATCACCGAACTTCAAAGGCATTTTTTGGAAGTGCTTTCCCATTAATTTTAGAGTATTAAGAAAGCCATGTTGCAAATTCTTGTTCTCTTTGGACATAAAGTATTTTATATTCTAAGGAAACATTAAATATGTATCTTATGTTTAAAAAGAACTTGTTAGTTGGATACTCATAAAATACATAATCAATGAATATTACTATCAGATATGCTGTAAAATGTGCCTATAAAGTACAAGTATTGTTTTAAAATAGTCTTGTCATATTTTCTCTAAAGCTTATTGATGACTTGAAAGTTTTAATTTTCCAGCATGCATATTAAATAGTCAGATAGCCAAGCATATTTTAAATTCAGATTTATATTTCTATAAAACTATAGAGTAAATATCCAATATATAGCAAAACAACAATGTTTTGCAGCGTTTATACACTTTTGCCAAATATTTTTAAATTTCGCATAGTAAATGCAGCATGTTACAGTCCATATTTTGTCTTTGTAACAATTTCCAGAGACAATAGTTGAAAGATTTAGAGAAACAATTTCTCTAGACCTGGTAACCTAAGAGGAGTCAAAGACAGGAGGAGTCTTATTGCCTGGAAGAAGGAAACATCAACCATAGAGACCATGACTTCGGGAGAGAGAATTTACTTTGTGCACCATGTGATGAGTGAAGTTCTGTAGATGTACTTTGAGTGTAAGATTCAAATAAGATATCGAGGTGAAGGAATCTAGAGGTGAATTGGAAATGGAATAAAACTATGTGAGATAAGAATTTCTGATTTCCTTATTTATAAGGGTAACTTTGAAGAAGAGCTTGGAGAGTAAAAAAAAAGGGCTAAGACTAGAACATTTTAGAATCTGAAACAGCATCCCCCTTGATTTCTAGTTTATTGCTTAAATTGGGTTATATTATATAATTTGATTAGAAAATAATTAGGTTAGATAGACATCTAAAATACAGGAATTTTGAAAAGCAACAATTGTCTGCCTCAAGAATGTTGTATGGCATAAGGTAATGAGTAACATAATCTATCGATTACTAAATAACTAAATATGTAGGGAAACAGGCATTATTGTAAGTAATTTCTCACTTTGGAAAGGTTTCCTACATTCTGACTCTCAACTGTGAACACACCGGCCAATTTATTTCTCCCTTCCAGAGACTGCATTTAATCAGTGTTTACAACATGTAGACCACTAGAGATTTAGTATGAAATGGGAGATTAAATTTTGAAATTTGTTTCAATAAACAGATGAAGGTTTAATCACTTTGTTGACTTTTAATGTTGATTTAATGGGAAGATATTTGGGGATCAGATGTTAAGATAAACATAAAAATGAGCCTGAGATATATGTTTCCAGGCAAATCAAGGAAATATTTACATCTATTTTGCAGGGCTCTTCATAATGACTTCCTTTCCAATCTGGAACAATATTTTACCAATACAAGAAATTGCAACATCATAAAATAAAAATAATTGCACCTCAGTGATAGCGAGTCCTACGTTTCAGGGGTAGAGAAGATAAAAGACTTATTACTGTTTGACCCTTCTAGATTTCTGAAGCATTCTGTTGGTCTGCATGAGGGTAGCCAGAGGCTTCCTCCAACTTCTTCAAGGACCCCTGTCCCTGAGGCCCACCCTCGAGTTCTTGTAGGGAAGCATGATTGATTATTTCTAAAATGAGCAAGTAACTGAGAGTCAAGGAGAACCTGGGAGATTGAGGCTATGTGGAAGACCCTCGTGGTCATTTTCACCAGATGCAAGTGAGGAAATGTAAGCAGCAAAGGTCTATGAATCTGCACCTCTGAAGGGAGAGTTTTCTGAAAATGAAGCCATTATGCATGAGGAAGGTTGGGACCAGGTAACAATATCTGAGGCTTTGTCATGTTGCCCTAAAGCTAGTCCTGTGTTTGATTTTTTTTTTAATGATTATACTCAGTTCTTATTGTACATCTTAAAATCAATTCGGGGAGAAGTTTTCTAAATATTCTCAATAACAGAATAGTTTCATGTTGGTGATTTGGGATTTTGTTTTCATAAGAAATTCTTGAGCACAAAGTCAAAAATGAAAGTCACTTTTCGTAATACCTGGTCCAGGCTATCACCCTGCCTTGTTCAAATCCGAAATATCACACAGCTCCACATTAGAGTCACTGCTGCTGTACCCAAATAGATGTCTATGTCTTTATGTTTAATATTTTACTTGGGGACTCCATATAGTAGTACTGAATTGCTGCCATGTCCTGGTGTAGTCTGCGTAGAAGCCACACCATGCTACGTAATACAGAATGGTCCAGTGCCTGGACATTTTTGTGACCTATGTGCCAACCAGGGTATCCCTGGCTGAGCCACCATGATTTCTCTGAAATGATACAGCCAATGTTCCCTCCCTCTTTTTCCCTTTTAGTCAACCCTACACTCTTCACCTCCATTTTAAGGTCCATGTGACAGCACCTATCCCACTTCGCGCTGTACAAACCCTTTGTAAGCCTGACACCTGCAAGTCCAATTTGAGTTGAAGACCATAATGGTAATAACTCATCACTGTTACACAGCATTTTACAAAACATTTGCACACCTAAAGTGACTTAGTAGAAATAGATACTCATGCCCTTAATTTATAGATGGGGCTACTAAAACTCAGGAGAGTTGAAGCTAGAGGAAAAGTCTTATAACATCAAGGCCAGGCTCTTGCCTTTATTACCAACATGGCTTCCAGCACTAAGGCAGTAAGTTAATGCCAAGCGCCTTCCATCTCCAGACCCGAGAACCAGCTGCCTTCCCCAAGTGGGAGTGCCGGAGAGTGTGAGCACCTCCTGTGTCTATGCCACCCTACATCTTTCCTTTCCTCCAGTCCTGTCCTTCTCACATCATCCCCACGACAAGAAAGTATGGCTAGTCATGGCCAAGAGCTTGTGCATATGCATGTGCACGCTTGTCCATGAACATGCACACATAACATGTGTGCACACACACAGATATATGTGGCTTGCATTTCCTTGCTCTCTTTAGACCTACTCTGCATGTATATTGTCTCTCTTGCTGGGACTTGTAAAGAGCCGTCAGTTAGTGCAAAGAATGTGAGTTTTTGCCCCAGAAAAAGCTAAATCCTTTCGAAGAGTCTTCTTTTCTTCCTTTTGATGTGAAGAAAATGGAAGACAGTAGTTGGCTGCTTAAACATATTAGAGTCTGTTATTAGTTAATAAAATATGTCCATGTTTACTATTATTTGGGACAATATGTTGTACCATACCAAATATTTTGTAGTCATTCCAGACTGCCAAGAAAGGAAAGTCCCAAAGATTATTTTTAGTGTTATTTTTAAGCTGTGTGAAATTAGCTCCTTTTGGACTCTAATTAGAGCAATACAGCATCAAGTCCTTTCTGGAAGCCGGGCACGGGTGCGCCTCCTGTGTCCTACTTCCTGTACCCTGGCAGGCCAGTTACGATGCCTGTGATTGGTTAACATTTGAAGGAGGTTTTAGAAATTATTTCTATTTGCTCTGTTGCTTGAAGATAGAATTAGAAATGGATCTGAATTCTTTCATAGGAGGAAAGTGCAAAAGAAGTAGGCTGACTTTGCTTCCTGTTTGATTTCAGAGCTTTTAAAAATTATTTTTATTTTTATTTTTTTACCAAGAACATGTATTGGTACATTGTACACATAATGATCACATTCATCATGGTTATTTTATACCTGTACATTATGTATCTTGGTTCCCCCCTTATTCCCTACCCCTCCCTTCTGCTCCCCCTTCCCTATTTATAGCAGGTTTATTTATGTTTTTCCATTTTTCCCTTTCCCCTTCAGTCCTTTTTCCCTTCCCTCTTTTCCCCTTCTGCCTTTCTAGTTCTCCTCTCTTTTGAATATTATTTCCTTTTATATAATATCTATTACACCTGTTTGTCCTTATTTACACTTATGGTTTCTCATGTCAGAGAAACAATTCGATGTGTACTCGTGAGTGTCTGATTTATTTGTAGGTAAATGGATGTTCTCAAGGTGCATCCATTTACCTACAAATGTCTCCAGTTTATGCTTTTTTATGACAGAGTAGTACTCCATTCTGTAGAAAAACCACATCTTCTTTAACCATTCATTAATTGTTAGGCATTTAGGTTGTTTCTAAGACTTAGCTATTACAAATTGTGTTGCTATAAACATGATTGTGCATATATCACTGTGGTATGATAATTTTAATTCTTCTAGGAAGACATTCAGTAGAGGAAGAGCTGGGTCAAAGGAACCTCTAGTTGTAGCTTTTTGAGGAATCTCCATACTGAGTTCCACAGGCTGGACCAATCTACATTCCCACCAACAGTGGAGGAGGGTCCCTTTTTCTCCACAGCCCTGCCAGCATTTGTTATTGGTTGATTTGCTGTTCTTTCTAGAGTGAGATGGAATCTTAATGTTGTATTGATTTGCATCTCTCGAATAACTAGTGATGTTGAACACTTTTTTATGTATTTATTTGACATTTTTATTTCTTCATCAGAGAAATGTTTATTCATTTCAGATGCCCATTTTTGGATTGGGTCTTTATTTTGAGAGGTTTGATTTTTTTGAGTTCTTTGTATATTTTAGACGTTAGACCTTTGTCTGAGGCACAACTGGCAAAAATTTTTTCCCAGTCTGTGGGTTTTTGCCCTGCTCAACTGGTGATTTCTTTTGCTATGCAAAACCCTTTTAATAGGATGTGGTCCCAAGCACTGATTCTTTGTATTGTTTCTCGTGCAGTCTGGGTCATGTTCCTAGCCCTATGTCTTTGGGAATTCTTCCTATTCTACCCTACAACAAACCAACGGCCACCATCACACTAAATGGTGAGATGCTTGAAACTTTCACACTAAAATCTGGAACAAGACAAGGTTGTCCACTATCACCTCTATTATTCAGTATAGTTCTAGAAACATTAGGCAGAACAATCAGACAAGAGAAAGAAAGAAATAAAAGGAATAAAGACAGGAAAGGAAGAATTTAAACTATCATTATTTGTGGACAAAATGATACTCCATATAGAAGACCCCCAAAATTCCACCAAAATACTTTCTAGATTTAATAACTAAATTCAGTTGCATAGCTGGATACAAAGTCAACATCCAAAAGTCAGTAACATTCCTAATAACAAACTCACTGAGAAAGAAATAACGCAAGATATACCTTTCATAATTACATCAAAAAATGAAATACTTAGGAATCTAACAAAGGAAGTAAAATATCTTTACATCGAATACTACAGTACTCTAAAAAAGGAAATTGAAAGGGATATCAGAAAATGGAAAGATATACTGTGTTCCTGAATAGGAAGAACCAACATAGTGAAAATGACCATACTTATTAAATTACTATACAGATTTAATGCAATTCCAATCAAAATACCATTAACATACTTCACAGAATTAGAAAGAACAATCACGAAATTCATCTGGAACAAGAAGAGACCAAGAATAGCAAAAACAATCCTGAGCAACAGGGGCAAGGCAGCAGGCATCACAATCCCCGACCTGAAACTATACTGTAAAGCTACAGTGATAAAAACAGCATGATACTGGCACAAAGACAGACCTGAGCATCCATGGAACAGGTTAGAAGACACAGAAACAACTGCAAACACACTCAAATAGCTCATCTTCGACAAAGGAGCCAAACACCCTCACTGGAAGAAAGACAGCCTCTTTAACAAATGGTGCTGGAAAAACTGGCTTGCCACATGCTGAAAACTAAAACTAGATACATGTCTCTCACCATGTACCAAACTAAAATCGAACTGGGTCAAAGATCTAAATGTTAAAATATAGCTCTTAAACGTGACAACATTTCCCAGGCAATGTATCATCTGCCACTGCACACAGAATTATCTGACAGTCTCACTTGTCATCTTGTGGAATCTCTACACTCCCATTCTAGAAATTGTAAAGGTCTTTAAACTTCTATATATTTTAAGCAGTTTTCTAAAGAATAGGTTCTCTGCAAAATAGTGAGTATATTAGAAGAGAAACTTCTTTGATTCGCTTTGCATGAAGACATTTAAATTCCTAGGGGGAGTTTGATGGCGGTTAACCAGGGCAGGGGAGGGTTTACATGGCACTGTGGGCCTCTCCTTCTGGCTCAAAATATGCCTTGTCTACAGTGACTGAACTTCTTGTGCTTTGTTGCTTTTTAATGATATACCTTATTTTATGCATGATTTAATGGGAATAAGAAGCATATAAGGATACATGTGAATGTCCTTATGCCCCTGAGTAGTACACGTTTCTGTTGAAGTAGATACTCTAAAACTAAAATTTGTTTGTTAGCTATTCATAGATATTTTTCTATGCTAAATATGCCTTGTTACCCATGATTTTAAGAAAATATTTAATTTTATAAAACCTATCACCCAGGAAGAGTGACAAACACATGTAAATTATTCTGAAGAATTCCTTCAAAATCTCCATGACTGAAAGTTGGAAAAGAAAAAAGAAAAAACAAAACAAAACAAACAGAAAAAGCAAGACCAAAAACGCAACACAACAGCTCTACTCTTGTCATTGAGCAGAATCTAACCAGAATGAATATATTATTTTTTGAAGATTAGAGAAAAATGATTTGTGTTTCTCTCCTCCTCACTTTTCTGAAAGAAAATATGACATATTTAACTTACTTCTTCTACTCCAACCATTTTTTAATGAACCATGGACTTATATGTTCTTCACAAAGTGTTTTCTCAAAGTCCAGGCCTGAATCCAACTTGACAGGTTTCTCTTAACATTCTGTAAGCACCTCAGACTTGTTTCCTCCCAGATAATGTTTTTAAAAAGTTTTTGTTCAATTTTTATGTTTTATCAGTACATGCTTCCAGTATGAAATGATTACATTCCTCATGAGGAGCTGGTTACATGTACATAACACATCTTCATTCTTTCTACATCCCCTTTCCTTTTGCAAAAGATTTATTTCCTATTATCTATCTTTTATTTTCTGTTTTTTTATCTTTCAGGTTTCTTGTATAAGAAAATCCTTGCAATATTTAAGTGTGTGTGTTTATTTCATTTAACATTATGGTCTCAAAGTGTGCCCATTTTCCTACAAATGGCTCAGGTTTAGCCCAGATAATCTTCTCTTGCAGCTGGCGCTTAGCCACCAACAGGTGCCTCCATCACCTAATTCACCAAACCAGGCCGTAATTTGTCCTTGATTCTTAAATTTCTCTCATGGCCTTTTTCTAATCCCTCACTGCCATATTTTTGAAAAACAGTGTTAGTCTGTGCTCTTCTGTCATTCATCTTAGCTGCAGTCTTCATCTATTTTTGAACCCAATGAATCTTGAACATCTCAGCCCATTTCTACTAACGTAACTGCGGCTGTGCAAGGAATTGCATAAGATTTGAGAGGTGAGCAGAAGTGGACAGAAGCCAACATTCTTCTCTGAGATACTTCTGTGGCATGTATCCCAGGAGTCTGTGGGGACAACTCAGCCAGAGCCCAGTTCCTGAGATATACCCGGATGTTGAGAGAAGACCTTTAAGGCTGTGATCTCCCCGCCCTGCTCCTTCTAGTGTGAGAAATGGGAAGGATCTTTCTTCCAAAGGATTTCCTGGTGTGGTGGACTTATTTTTGTGGTGAATTTGAGCAAGAATGCCCAGCTGGACTGAGTTGGTGTGGTTCTAGCCTAGAGGATCCACCTGAAGACTATTACCAACACAACATAAAGGAGAACGGGAGTGGAAGATAGTTGCGGGCTGTTTCTCAGGAGAAGCTCTGTTGCAGCTGGTTCTCCAGAAGGGAACTCAGCTGTTCTTGTCCCGGAAGGAGCTTGGGGCCTTGCTGTCATCAAAGATGGCTGCTGTTGCTTCAGGAGAGCTCTGGGCTTCATCTCCACTGCGAGCATTGTATCCTGGTTCCAGTATAGATTTCTTCAGCCGTTTAGTGCAGACCCAGATGTACATGGGACATTGCAGTGGGCTTCCAGCCCTTGATTAGATCTTTCAGGTCTTCAGTGTGTAGACAGAGGATCTGCACTTTTGCTGCATTTGGCGCATGTGTGTGAATGTTGTAACTTGTATTTGTTCTGTATTAAGTCTGCTCTCTTACAAACCATTGACTCTAGAGAGGTAACTAGTACACACAGGGAGCAGCATTTCATTCATTGGGAAATGTAGTGCAAGTTTGCTACATTTGGAAAAGTGTGACTATGCACTGTCCATCTACCTAAGATTTCATGTGCTCCCACTAATTTAGAAGAGCAGCGGGTCAGAGGAAAAACAATACCAAAAGTAAAATGGTGTAAGAAAATCGTTGCAGTTTTTCAGTATAGTACATTATAGTGAAAGTGTGATTAAGATGTGATTTCTCATTCCTCAGACAAAACACTCCTCCCAACAACAAAGTTAAAGCAGTAAAGGTTTATTTGGCTCACAGTTTATAGAGGTTTCAGTCCACCATTGGCTGGCTCCAAGGCGGGGTGGCCTGGCAGAGGACAAACAGTCCCTGGCAAAGCAGGCAGGCAGAAGGCAGCCCACAGTGAAGTAGCCAGCAGCAAGCAAGGAGTGACCACAGCAGCCCTCTTTCTATTCTTCACATTCTATCCAGGCTACATGCCCTCAGGGCAGGTGGCACTCACACCCTGGGTGGGCCTTCCGATCATCCACACCCAGAACTGTGCCAAACCACTCAGTGGACTAATGTAGTAATCACACACCCTTAATCGCGGCATCACACATTTAATCCTAGCATCACGTACTCTAGATCCAACCACCTCTGTGAGGCTTTGGTGGGGGGAAATCTAGACACAAGCCATCACACTGACTTTATGAAATTGTGAATTATCTTCAAAGTTTTAATAAATGTATGTATCTTCTTAAATAACTTGGATTTCTTTGAACTTCAGTCATGATTGTTCTCAGCAGTATCTTGAATTTACAACAATTCCTATTTTAGTGTCTCTTTTAAGAGATATATAACAGGGAGCATCTAACAATGCTGGGTTTTAAACCTTTAATTTATACTCAAGCTCATAAAGAGTCCTTCCTCTTTTCCTGCCTCCCATTCTGTAGTCAGCTTCTCACCTGCAAGATGAAGATACAACATTAAAGCGTATGTTCCTTCAAGGCCTTAGTCATTATTAGATGGGATTTCATAAAATTTAACTCTATCTGCTCTATTGATTTGGTTTTTAATAATAAATACAGTTTATTGTACATATTTAATGTCTACAATGTGATGTTATAGGACACATGTATGGAACACTATAGTGAAGCAAACCATGTATCCATCAGCTCACATATTTACTATTATTTTGTTATTCCAAGAACAGATACTATCTGCTCATTTATCAAGATCCTAAATACAGTACACTCTTATTAATTTTGGTTGTCATATTGTACATTACATCTCTAGAGACTTTCTCCCACATATCTGCTGCTTTGCTGTCTTTGACCTTCTCTCCTCATTCTGCTCCTTTCCCCTCCCCCGGTAACCTGTGTTTTATTCTCTCTTTTATATTTGACTTTTTTTTTTAAAGATTCCACATATTAGTGAGAACATGCAGTATTTTCCCTTAACTCTCTGGCTTATTTCACTTAGTATAAGGAACTCTGCGTCCAATTATGATGTGAAACTCGAAAAGTCTTTTTTTTTTTTAAGCCTGAATAACATTCCATTGAATATACAGACCTCATTTTCTTTATTCAGTTGTTCATCAGTGGACCCATAGAGTATATATCTTGGCTAGTGTGAATAATGCTGCAATGAATTTGGTGATGGACTTAGACTTATGAGCTTTTTCTTTTCAAAACATACACCTCCTCTTCAATATTACTAGAGTGTTCTGCATATTAGAAGTTTAATGAATTTAAGAATGCCTACGGTGCTGTATATTTTAGGGGAAAAAGAAAAAGATGATCATGGTAGAGACCTGCTGGAAATCAAAACTAACAACTAAATATCTCTCCATTTTTTCCTCCTCCCCAGTCCTCCTACCAGTACAATTTAAGGTACTATGTATACACGTCTATATCTTTTTGACAGCTTCTGCTTAATCTGCATTTCTCCAGAATTTCCTCTTTTCCTAATTCTTTGTCACCTTTCTAACCAAAGTGATTTTCCTCCTCTTCCTCTTTCTTATTCTTCCTTTTCTCCTCCCCTCCTCCTTCTCCAAATCCTCCTCTACTCCTCCTCCCCTTTCTTCTCCTTCTTTTTTTTTTTCCTTCTTTTTGTTTTTCTTCTTCTGACACGACTGGGGATATTTGCACTGAGCTATATCCTCAACTCTTCCTAACTTCTTCATTTTTTTTTTTTTAATTTGAGACAGGGTCTTGCTACATGACTAAATTGCCCAGGATGGGTCAAATATGTGATTTTCCTACCTCACCTTCCCAGCACTATAAGCATGTTCAGTGCAAAGTAATTATTACTATGGAAATAATTTATCTCAGGATCATGCTTTCAGTGGTATAGGGTCAAATCCTTCTCCTTAGCAAGGGTTGGGTGGCCTTTTATGAAAGAATCTTTGTTGTATCTATGTTCTCTGGGGTCCCTCTTTCTAGTTACCCCTGTGGATCTTGGGAGTTGTTTGGTCTATTTGTTCCCTGAAGGGACCCTAACCTCACATCTACGCCACTGACTGTGCTGCATTTTCTCTGGATCAGCATGTTCCCTCTTGTCTGCCTTGTGAACTCCTCTTATGCAATCCAATGTCATTTCCACTTGCTTGGATTTCCTCTGCAGTCAGAGACCTCTTCTTGTTAGTAAGGCCCTGTTTACAAATTGCTACGCTAAGTATTTAAATTCCTATCTTGTAGAAGGCCCATGTTTTATTAATTGTCTTACCCCCAGTATCTATCAAAATGTCTGGAAAAGAGTAGAGATAAACAAATATTCATTTAATGAGTGAATGAATGAATCAGGGGCAGCTTTACTTTGGATAACTTGATTACCAGCAAATCAGAAGGGAGTTGAAAGATGGAAGAGCGACAGGTATATACTATTCATCAGGGTGTGTGTGTGTGTGTGTGTGTGTGTGTGTGTGTGTATGTGTGTGTGCATGTGCTTGTGTGTGTGTGTGTACAGCTAAAAAAATTCAGAGTAATCATGAAAGACAAAGAACAATCAGCACTGAACTCAAAACCATCAAGTCTACTCATCCCTGCTTTCCTACCACATTGTCCCTGTCCCTGGTCACTCTAACATGGCCTGTTTGATCTTGTATGTCTCTGGACTACATTCTGTTTACTCTCATGAACAAGCTTCTGCTTTCTTTTAGCCTTGTATCTTTGTTTTACACTATCATGACTCTTGCCACTTTACTCAATCTGATACCTCCACCCCAACACTGATCTAGATTAAATGGGAAAGATGTATCGTTTTGTGGGTAATATACTACAACTGAGATCCAAGGGAATTGAGATTTAATTTGGATTTAGGATGCTATTGCATTTTTTAATGTACAAGCAGATTTGTGTTCCTTCAAATGCACTGTAATGTTTGTTGCTGTTTTTAATTTGCAAGGTTAAATTTATCAGAGGCTGTTTTATCCAGAGGCTTGCCTAAAATTCTGGCAATTGATTCCAGATGAAGAGTGAGCCTAGAAATGTCTTTGTGGCTTGAACTGTGAGACTTCACATAAATATGGATAAATAAAATGAAATTTAATACAAAAATCACTCAGTTATATGTTTCCATTAAGAAGTTTTATTCAAACAACAAGGCATAGAAAATAATGCTTGTAAATGCTAACTTTAAAATAAATGATGCACAATTTAGAGTGATATTTTAACAGCATAACTCTCTAGTATTATCATAAATCTCATCACAAAAATTAATATAATTTTGTTGTTCATTCTAATTGTATTTAATCATATTTCTAGTTTTAGAGTTAAATAAATAAATTTATTTTGTAAACTTCATTAATGGTAGTAAAATATGTTAGCCTCTATGGGGTGCCTGCTCTGTATGTGGCTGGCACATTGTTTACATCACTTGATTTTAACCTCCCAGTAAGTGCTGAGGTGGGCGTTTTCTCTGCAGTGCTCATTAAAACACACATCTATAGAAGTAAGGATAACATGGCCTCATAGAAATAAGATAACATGGGTAAATAGCTCTCGGGTAGAAGGGCAGAGACTAGGCTTCAGAGCTGTAATGATTCAGAAGTCTATGCCCATGGGTGCCAGCGCGCGTCCCCCGTCACCCGCATACATCCATGACCTCCTTGCCTAGAGGCGGAAGTCTTCCAGGGCAAACCATCAACTCTGCCACTTGGGAGCTTTGCTGCATCTCAGCATCACAGTCCTTTGTAGGTCATTTCATGTGTGCAGTCTAGAAATGGACAGGTGTAAAGAGGTAAGGGCTATTTCATCTCTTTAATGTTCCTTGTGTGGACACAACATTTTACTTCCTTTCTGACAAGTAGAGAGGAAATGAAATTGTATCTGAGGCTTGTTTGTAGGTAGCTGGTCCTACACTTTGTTGGACAGAAGAATTACCAGTTAAAATGCATATTCCAAGTCATGGTCCCTCACATGTTTTAGTAAAGTCGGGTCAGGGCCCGTGGTGTGAATTTGTAGCAATCTCTACCAACATGATTCTGATGCAGACAGTACATCAAATAGTCTTTGAGAAACACTGCTTCTGTTCTAGAACAACACTGTCTCACAGAAATGTACTGTGGGCCATGAATAAGTTGTTTGAAATTTTGTAGTGGTCATACATAAGAAGTAAAAACAAAGAGCTAAAATTACTTATAAAAACATATATAACCATATATTCACATATGATTAAGTTGGAATCAATACACAAAATATTGAGTTCTTTTAAAATGTTTTCATACCAAGTCTCGTAGTATTTTGCATGTAGAGCACTTCTCAATTTGTCCCAGCTGCTTTCCCAGTGCTCACCAGCCAAGTGACTGGTGGCTGTCACAAAAGACAGCATGAGTCTGGGACTAGAGAGAGAATCATGGTTGGGATTTGGTTTCCAAGGCAAATCAAAATCACAGGCCAGATGAGTTGTCAAGTGCATCTTTGTGTTTTTTTGTTTTTTTTTTTTTTTTTTTTTTTTGTGGTGCCGGGGATTGAACTCAGGTCCTTGTGCTTGCAAGGCAAGCACTCTAATCACTGAGCTAAATCCCCAGCCCTCAAGTGCATCTTTGGATCAGTTCCTGCCTTTAGGCACATTGCCCAAGCTGGAGCTGGACGTGAATCAAGCCCCTTAGAATCTAGAGGAGCCTTTCTGGAGAGGATGGAGGGTAAGCAAAAAGGCAACAGGGGAGTTTCAGGTAAACTGAGGTGAGTATCCCCTTCCGGAGGCCAGGCCCAAGGACCAGCACACATCAACTGGCATACTCCTGCTGGGGTGGTGTGGGGCATGTGCTGAGGGTAGCAGAGCTGTGCTGAATCAATTTAGTTTTCTGTACAGTAAGGATATCAGAAAAGATAATCTTTACAAACTTCTTATCACCAAAGTGAAATGGTTTGGTAGCTGGGAAGACCATGCCATGGGGAATGATTTTTTTTCCTACCTGGAAAAAATTTCTATCCTACCATCCTCGCCTTTTGGAATAGCACGTTAATGTGCAATATCATTTGCTAAGATACACAGTATTCAAGTTTTGTATTCATACCTAATTCTAAATCTTAAAGAGTCAGATCTGTTTTGAAAAGACAATTTTGATTAATTAATTAATTAGTTAATTAATTTTTGGGGGTGCTGGGGATCAAACTCAGGGCCTTGTGCTTGTGAGGCAAGCACTCTAACCACTGAGCCGAATCACCAGCCAAAAGGCACCAGAACAGTTTTGATACCAAAATACACGGGTGATTATTCACAAGTTATATGAAGGTATGGCTTTTGAGTTGCATGAAAGTGACCCTTTTGTGCTGTGCATTTTACTTACATGGGAAGTCCAAAAATACCAAATTGTAAGCTACCAAAAGAATATCCTGCAATTTGTCCATTAAACTTTTAAATTTCAAATTAGATGATAGCTCAGGTGGTTTAGGGTTATTGGCATATGTAGTCTCATAGACCAACACACCCGAATTGGTCAAATATCTATCTCACAGGTACATATGGGTTCAGGTACATGTAAATGATCTACAAATCATTACTTACCTTTTATTGAGCAAAATTGCACCAGGTATATTGGTCAAAGTGAAGCGAATTAAAGCTAGAAGACATGGTATTCACAAAGGGTAGAACAAATAAAACACGGATGATTCAAGAAGTATATTTCCCTATATGTTTGGTTACAAAAGCATTATTGCCAAAGTTGGTTACATGACAATAAATATATGAGAGATTTAGCACAGAAAGAAGTTATTCTGGGAAGTTGGGGTAGAATTCTTCAAGCCACTGGAGCTTGAATTGGGCTTTGCTGCTTAGTTTAAGGTTTCTAATGCTACAACTGAAATCCTCTGTGCAATCCAGTAAAGTCTACATCAATAATTGGGCAAAGCTGCTCAGGGAATAGTAGCTGCCACATACTGTCGCTGTGCTAGAATATTTCCCTTTCAGCACGTGGTGACTATTGGTTGGCAGAAGGACTTTCTCTGTCGTAGCTCTGATGAGCCTTGACATGACCTGAGGCTCAGAATAGCCCATGGAGGCTTCTCGACACCCAAAAGGGGACTAGTGAGTGCTCGTCTCTATGCAAAGGAAGGATGTGGGCTAGCACATTCCGCACTGGTAGAGACAGTGGAAGGAAGGAGAGGGGAAAGCATAGATTAGAACCTGAAGTTCCACTTTTTGATACAACTGCAAATTTATATATAGAATATTGATCTTCATGAGTATTTGGCTATAACTTCTTGATTTTATTTGTCCCCAAGGTCAATGAAAATACAAATTTTACTAACTTATCAGCAACAATAATGCTAAGTAGAATTTCTTGCAGTTCTAGAGTCTTTTATATCAGAGCTTTGTGCAATGATTCTGAGAACAATAATTATTAACTATGTGACATTGTTTTGAAATAAAGTTCCTAGAATCCACAGTTCTCACATGGCTTGCTGGGGACCCCTCAACTCTCACAGATGTATCCAAGATGTTTAGGAGGCTCTTTTCTGTATTGCATACAAATATTCCGTTAGTCTCAAGTTTTACTGAATGAGGACAGAAGGCCGCATACATGGGTGTGCTTTTGAGATGTGAGAGGCTAACACAACTCTTTATTTAGAATATGTCCTCACTGTCTCTGCTGTGATAGCTCATATCACCTAATTATTTGCCGCTTCTTCTTCCTCCTTCTCCCATTCTCGTTCCTGTTCCTCCTCTGCCTCCCTTTTTTTTTAACCAGACTTTGAAAACACTTGTAAAATATAAATATTTTCCACATGTAATACTATGCACGAACACAGACAACATAGGCATATGTTTCAAATCCAGTAATCTTTACATTATGTAGTCATGACTGGGAAGTATGGAATTTAGTCACAAAAGGTACATTTTGCAGAGAAGGTAGGCATCTATAGGGGCCAAAAGCATAGAGTGTTTTGGGGGAGGTGGTGCTGGTGGGGTGAGGGAGTGACTGAGTGTAGCTGAGGGCACAAATGTTGAGTCTGGGAGTTGGACAGTGGTGGTAGTTAGTAGTTATATCTAAAAGGAGGAAAAATATGCAAGAAGGAGGTAAAATGGCAGAGAAACAAATGTTGTGTAAGGTCCAAATATCATTTATCACTTACAGTGTTTGTCTTGTTACCAGGAGGTAGGGGAAAGAGTTTTATAACTTACTTGTTCACTGTGTCTTCTAAAAAGAAATGAAATTGAGGAATCTCAGAATATCCATATATTTTTTGAAAAAGAAGAATGAAAGTAAAAAAAGAAAAAGGAAGAATGACAAGTTAAAGGGTAAAGGTAAAAATACTTAGAAAGGGGTGCTGGAAAATCCTACATGTTTCCTTAATTGGTCAGTTAATTCTCTTATGATTTTTCCTGGTGGCAACAAAGAAAAAGGGAGTAAGATAACTTACACTAGAAGAGAGATTTTTTTCCAATGAGTCTCACAAAATTTTTCTCATAAAGTGAATGTTAAATTAAATATCAGTAAGTAAGTAAAATCTAAGGGTTTAGAATCCAGAATATATAGGAAACTGTCATGATTTAACAACATAAGGTCAAACAATCCAACTGAAGATGGGCAAAGGATTTGAATAGCTACTTCTCTGAAGATGATACAAAATGGCTAATAAACATATTAACAGACGATGAGTATCATTAGATATCAGGGAAATGATATCAAAACTATAATGAAATATTATTTCATACCCACTAGGAGGATTATAATTGAGAAATAGATGTTGATCAATTGGAAGCTTAAACAAGAATGGCGGGGGCATGAGGAGAGGAATGTACGATTGCACAGTCGCTGTGGAGAACAGTTCTTCCTTCTCTAAACGTTTCCCAGCACTGTTGAGTCCAGGGCAGGAGGAGTGCCAATTTGAGCCCAGTATGGGCCACTTAGCAACTTAAGTATACTCTGTCTCAAAAAAAAAAAAAAAGATTTTTAAAAGGCTACAAACAGAGTTACTATAACTCAGCAAATAGAACTCAGGGACTCAGTTTGTACCTCAAATAATTGAAATTTGGTATTTAAGCAAAAATTTGTACATGAATGTTCATAGTGGTCCTATTCACAACAGACAAAAGGTAGATATGATCCAAATGTCCATTAACAAATGAAGAGATAAACAAATGGTGTATCCATGTAGTAGAATATTGTTCAGTATTAAAAAGAATGATGGCCTGACATGGTTGGAACTTGAAAGCATTATGCCAAGTAAAAGAAAGCCAGACATAAAAGTTCACATATTGTGCAATTCTATTTATATGAACTATTCAATATAGGTAAATCCATACAGACAGAAAGAAGATTAATGGTTGCTGATTACTGATCACTAGTGAATCGGGAAATTAATGATTGCTTAATGGACGTGGGACTCTGTTTGGGGTGATGAAAAGGTTTGGAACTAGGTAGAAGTGATGATTGCACAACATTATGAATGGACTAAATGTCACTGTGTTATACACATTTAAATGGTTAATTTTATGGTACGTAATTAAAATAAAAAGTGAAATTTGGAACATATGGATAAGTTCATTGACCCTGTGCAATTCTATGTGTAATTCTTTCTCATAGCCTGTACTTTGGTAGAAATTTGGGCAATTGAAGGTTATGGTCTTGGACAAGAATACAGTGTAATGGACCTCGTGTTGTTAAGGAAAGAAAGAACCTTGTCTGAAAATGCCTGAAAGAAGGTGTGAGTGAACATATGCAAGGAAAATTAAGTTGTCAGTCAAACCTCTTACCTGAGTGGGTGGCCTGTCCTTTATTCACATACTTATGGACCAGTGAAGTTCCCACATGCAGGGGCAAGTTTTGTCTCAAACTCAGGTCTTGGTTCATTCTAATGCATAAATAAGAAGATCATTATGTTTTCAATGTTATATAAAATAGTGATTTTTAAACAATGTGGGAGAGAAAACATATATCGGAATAATTTAGGATTTGTTCAAATTCTCATGCTTAATTTTCTAAACTTTCATTCTTCTAGGTAAGAAACATTGACATAGAATTTGAATATTGGTTTACCTTGAAAACATTTTAAAGCAGAGGACATAAAAATATTAACACACTCCTAAATTATCTAAGTTTGAACATTGCAATCTCCTTATGATCTTTTCATGTAAGATTAATGAAAGATATGTTAAATTGCTTTGTAAAATCTACATCGGGTCATTAAATTTTAGTCAATATAACATGTCAGAAATAAAGATTAAGACTTGAAGAGTGTCTTGAGCTTTCTTTTAACACTAGCTGCTTACTAGCCCTCTTGCCTTTTGGAGAGAGTTACATTTTATAAGAATGATAGTACTTTAACTGAATGGAAAACACTATTTTATGAATGTCTATAATCATGTACATATAGGTTTGTATTAGAACTTAATTATGTCATAAAGCAAAGACTGTCCTTTGGATTAAAATTATATGTGGTGGTTGCCCTTAACAGTCAATTTTATCGGATTGAGAAGTGCGCCTAGGAAATTAGTAAAGCATACTTCTAGATGGGTCTGTAAGAGTGTTTCTAGAAATGTTGGCATGTGGAATAACAAACTAAAGGGCAAGACCTGCCCTGGATGTGATTGCACTACCCAGTCAATAGGCTGGGATCCCAGATATAATAACATTCTCTCTTCTCTCTTGCTTTCTCTCTCTCTCTCTCTCTCTCTCTCTCTCTCTCTCTCTCTCTCTCCTTAAGGCCATGAAATAAGCACTTTTTCTCCATCCCACCCTTCTGCTTGAGTCTCTTCCTCACCACAGGCCTAGAAACAATGACATCCACCAATCATGGACTGACCTTTCAGAAACCATGAGCCAATATGACTCTTTCTTCCTTTAGGTTGATTTTGCCAGGCATTTTATCACAGCCACAAAGCTGTTAACACACATTATACACATACATTTAATTATAAAAATGGATAAAATTGAATATCACATCATTGGAGGCAGAGTAGGAGACTGCCAGCTTGCTGTGTTATATCACTGTCACTTTTAAGTGTGTTCCAAATCATCTTTGCCCATTCAGAGACTCTATAAAAATGATTTGGAAAACATTGCTCTGTGAGACTCAAAGCTAGCTTTAAATAAGGTACAAGGAGACAAAGAGACAGAGAATGTGGGAATATATTTAAACATCTACATTGGGTTGAGTAATTAGACCATGCTTTGTTTTTCCTCACCTTGTTGTTAACATTTAATCCGCCACAGCACAATTTGTACTCACTGACCTCTATGACCACTGTAAACAGTAAGTTCTTCAGAACTTTCAAAAAGGGAGCTATTCATTAAACTCACATGTCTACAGCTGTCAAGTTTGATAACCCATCAAAACACTTTAGGACACTTGTGAAAACTAAGGACCCCAGGATCTTGTACCAAGGAATTATGCTTTGATAAATCTAGAACAATTTCAATACAGCCAGGTCTGTGCTGAAAGGGCACTAATTATGTTCGAGATCATTCATTTAGCTTACTGCTTTTACTTGTTCTCAGGTTCAAAGTGCAAATTATATTGTATTCTTCTTAACACATATCTATACAAATTAATCAAAGGTATAATAATAAGTTTCAGAACAATTGTGTGTAAAAAGACCTATTTGGATCTTATGTAAAATATTGATATCAAAAACTAGACCCGTAATTTTTCAAGGTGTCAACCGTAATTCTTTCCTATATGGCATACATCTTGAGTGTTTGAGGAGAATATTTTCTGTGTCCCTTTGATACAAGAAAGCAGAACTTTGATTATGAGAAAGAAGGTTGTGAAGTTTACCAGGATATAAAAATAAAAAAGATAAAAAGGTCATAAAGATATGAATAGATAATGATCTACTTAAAGTCCTTGGTTAAGTGGACACATTTCAGTGAGACCTAATCTACCTATTAACACTGTACTTTCTATTACCCCAACACTGCCAAACCACCTTGCCTTGTTTACTTTTCCTCCAGCTTTTCATCAACATCTGATATGCCTGTACTGCCATTATTCATCTTTTCACTGGCTTCCTCAGCCACTGTAATAAAAGCGCTAAGACAGCACAGATTGTTGATGGAGCTCTCTGAGAAGCAGATCCATGAGGACAGCCCTTTCCTCCTATGATTTGGGGATGGAGCTAAGCCAGGAATAGGACCAGGCTGACTGTCAGAATTCTCAGGTGGGGCAGATTGAGTAAGGGCTACTTCTTACCATTTGAGGGGAGGTGCTAAGTGTGGTAGAATGGTGATATCTCCTTTCAACCTCGGCTCCTCCCAAGAAAACAAAACAAGTGACTCATGAACAAAATAACCTAAAATTGGGAAACTCACAAGTGAAGCCTCAGCTGTTGGTGTAGACCTGACCTCCCACGTTAGAACCTTCCTTTCCAGCACTAGCATACTCTTACCTCTGATCCCGGTAGGAAAAGGATCAACAATATTCAAGTACATGTGGTTGTTTCTTTAAAACTTTCCTAGGACCAATCATTATTTGACCACCTCCTTCTGCTTATGTGGCAACATTCTCTATCACAGGTCACCCATGAAGATGATTCTGATCACGGGATTTGCACTGCAGAGGTACAGTTTACCTAACTGGAACAATCCTGTGAGTAAATCTCATCCTTGTTTATTCTTGTCAACCTCCTTGGATGATAGTTTCTGAAGAAATTTCCACAGAGAGAGAGAGAGATAGATCCTTCCGTTAGCTCACTGAAGAAGCAAGACTGGCTACGAAGTTTTAGGACCCAGTGAAAAAGGAAAACGAAGGGCTTCTATTGAAAAGTTATTAAGAAGTTCAAAATAGCAGCCACCAAGTATTAAATCAAGGTTGGCTTCTACTGAGCAGGGGCCTTGTGTAATTTAAGGTTCACTGCCCCACTATGCTCCCCTGGGAGGGAGGTGAGGGAGTCGGGTCAAAAGCAGCTTTTTAAAAAAAGTCACAAGGTGATTCTTAAAGAAGAGAAATTTCCAAGGCAGAAGAGGCAGAAAGTATGAAAACAGAGACGTGGGAGAGTGAAAGGTGAGATGTCTTATTAATGAACAATAGAGAAACAGGCCAGAATGGGTGATAGTGTAGACCGAGAGCAAAGGTTTTAAGCATATGGGAGGATATGTTCCTTTGCATCTCAGAAGCATAACCGGGAGTTGTGTGGAGGATGCGCTGGAACAGATGAGCTTGTAGATAATGATGGGATATTCCACATGGTGAGGTAGTACAGTAGGCTAAACAATGGCCTATACTTTTCAAGTCCTAACCACAGAACCTGTAAATGTTACTTTATGCATTGGTTTCCTAGGGCGCTATAACAAAGGATCATAAACTGAATTGCTTACACGACAGAAGTTTATTGTCTCATAGTTTGGAGGCCAGAAGTGTGAGTTCAGGGTGTTACCAGGGCTGATGACTCACGAGGGCTGTGAGGGAAAGGTCTGTTTCGGGGCTCTCACCTTGGTTTATTGGTGACCATCTTCCCTCTGTGTACATCTGACGTCCCAAATCCTTGTTTTCTTAGGACACTAGTCAAATTGGATTAGATCTCACCCTAATGACTTCTCTTTAATTTGATTACCTCCCTCTGCAAAGACTTTATTTTTTGCATTCTAAAATTCTGGGGTTAGGATTTAAAGATATGAATCACAGGAAGACCCAAACCAACCCATCACAAATTACATGGCAGATATGATTCAGTTAAGGATCATGAAATGGGGAGATTATCCAAGTGGGCCTTAAAGCCAATCAGAATTGTCCTTGTAAGACAGAAAGCAGAAGGAGATCGAGACACATAGACGGGAGTGGGAGAAAGCAGTGTGACTGGAGAGGAAGAAATTAGAGTGTTACAATTACGTGCTGAGGAAATGCCTGCGACCTCTAGAAACTGAAAGAAGCAAATCCCTACTGGGAGCCAGATCTTGACCCACTGAGATTAGCTTTAGATTTCTGGCTTCCAGAACTCTTAAACAGTAAATGTATGATGTTTTAAGCCATCAAGTGTTTGAGAATGTATTATATTGTCCACAGGAAATAAATAGAGATAGTGTTCAATCAAGAAAGAACGGTGGAATAAGCCAAGCTTGTAATAGAAGGAAAGAATTAGAGATTTATGAGGGAGGAAAATCACAGAGTGCATTTGGGAGTGGTCATGGAATGTGGGAGGAAAATCTCTCTTGGATAGCTACTGGTTCTCTCTCTCTCTCTCTCTCTCCCCCCCTTGTCTGTCTCTCAAATTCAATAAAATTTTTGGGTACGGAAAGCCAGTCAGGTTCTTGGTCCTTTGCATTTGAAGTTAGCCACATGTCCTGATTTGCCCAGCCACTGTCAGCTTCTGCCTGTTAGTTTGGGGCCCATGAGATTGGCCTCCTCTTTCACTGTGGATGTGAACAGAGCAGACGCACCTCAACTTATGATTGGGTTACTTCCTGATAAACCCATGTAAGTTGAACTTATGAATCAGAAAATTGACCTGCTGAATATCACAGTGTGGTCACACAGCCCACTGTAGAAGGTCAGCTGTCGCCCTCACGATTACGAGACTGGCTGGATGGGGCAGCTCACTGGTGCTGTCCAGAATTCCTAGAAAGGATCATACTACATATCAAGCTGGGAAAAGGTATGAATTCAAAACTGAAAGCATGGTCTTTACTGTTCATTTTCTAAATCAATTTTGCACCATGATAAAGTTGAAAAATTATAAACTGAACTGCCTTTAATTGTGACTATCTGTTCTAGCAACACATTATGTGGTCACCTCCATGCAGAGGTCTTTTCTGTCTCACACTTCTTAGTTTAGGGCAACAAAGTGGAGTGGGAACAAGGGTCTGACTATGGGGTTTCTTGATTCATTTAGTTATTTTAATTTAGTATCCCCAGTGTGAGAAGGGAGACAAGGTCTATGCATGACTATAGAGTATTAAGCCCCAATGCACTTTAATCTGAAAGAGCCAGTGATGGCTGCTGCATAGGCAAGTCAAGGCACTTAGGTGCTTAGTAAGGTTATAGAAAGAAAGAAAAATAAATAAACAAACCCAGAAACTGTTTTTAGAGGCTGGCTAGAATGTTGTGGGGATGGAAGATTCTGGGCTTTCTCTCCTTTAGCCTGGCTGAAATCTTTTTTTGTTTTCTAAATATTTGCAATTATATTGTCAATGTTTGCATCTCTGTTCATGGGCACTCAGCGGTAACGTGCAAATGAGCCTGCTCTGCCGCCTTCCATGTACGGCATGCTGGAGTTTTCATTTTCCACTTCCCGCCACACTGCAGCACACCTGAATGAGCTCAGAAATGCTCCTAAAGGCTGATGGTAGCAGATGAAGCATAGACTTGGAGGATGTCCCCATGTCATTACCCTGTCAGTTGGACGTGATCCTGTAGAATATTGGGTCCCCAGGAAGTTGGCTTTATTCTCTAACAGTATGTCCTGGTATCAAACTTGACAGTTATTTGGTCAGTGGAGAGTATTGGTGTGACCTGGCACTGGGAGCATTGTACTGCACGGAGTGACATTTGCCTCTGAACATCACCGGTGTGCATTTCAAATTCCTACAAAATGAACTCCGGTGGAAAGCTTTTTGTATCACATTAGCCACATGTGCTAAGTGAACTTGAAAATATAGAATACTGGTCACTACAGTCACTTCATGAAGATCATCTAATTGCTGTAAGTTGTAAAATATTATTATTCCCACTACACAGATGTGGAAACATGATGAAGGGTGAGTTGGCTTTCCAATTTAACAAAGCAGAGGCAAGAGAAAGGAAAGATTTCAGACACTAGAGCCTGTTCTCATTTTATTTTATCATCCTGAATGGTGAAACATAAGTATTTGTACCAATGAAATTAACCTGACCTGAGAAATTTATTATCTATATATATTCAAGGATTGCTCTACAATAAAACAAACGACCAGCCTCATGGTTTGTGTTGGTTTTCTGTGATTAATACTTACACAGCTAGAAGTGCAATTCAACCCAAATTAGTGATACCCAGGGCTGGTATAGTCAGGTTTGCACTTGTTACATGCTATCTAGTGGCTAAAATCCCTGTGGAATTCAGTTGTTAGTTCTTCTCTATCCAAATACTGCCTCAATCTTTCATACCATCAGAGAGAGTGGAAAAGTCAATATATTTGAATGGTAGTTTGCGTTTAAAGTTAAACTGAAGTTTGAGGCCCAGTACAGGATACCACATTATCCCACAGCGATGAGACCTTACTGCTCTATAACAAGCATTATTTCATATCCTGATGCCGAAGTCTATCCCCTTTCAGATCTTAAAGCAAGCAATGCAGTGTGCTTTGTCATCTATGATATATGCTAAAATCGTAGGTGGGAAGACATGAAGAATTTTCATTCTCACTCTCTTTATGATGTTAATGATCTCTGGACAAAACCTTTTCATTTTTTATTAAATTAAAAATTCATAACCTGCGAAACCCACAAAAGCTTGCACCAGCAAAGCACTAAGTGTGTAGTGAATTCTGTTTGTACTCTAACTGACAAACATGAAAAAAAAAAAAAAGAAAACTTTAAAAATTCTTTGACCCCGCTTTTTGCCATCTGAATGGTCATGGTTGAGTGGAAAAATCAATGAAGTGCTGTGAGAATTGCACCTCACAGCCGACAAGCCACACAAAAATCCAACTTTTCACATGAGCTGAAGATTGCCTTTGCTTCATTTACTCTCTTAAGACACATTAAAACCAAAGCTATCACCCCATTCGGCCATCTGTCAATGCTCCCTACACAGTAAGTGGGTAGACTTTGTTCCTGCATCACCAGAAAAGGAGGATGTTTTGTTTTGATAATAAATGGTTTTAGGCTTAAGAGACAAAAATAAATCAATGTAACTTATAAAGTTGGGATGAAGATGTCCGATGCAGTTTTCTAAACTACAGAGAACTATGTATGGATGAGCGGCAATAAATAAAGCATGGAATTAGCAGCTTAGAAAAGTAAATGATAAAGATGAATTTAATGTATAGCCCTTATTTGAAATCATTTTTTTGCTTTCACAAAATGCACACTACCATCCTTTGCTCATTAAATTGCAAATATCATGTTTGAATGTAACATGGTAAATACTGACTCCGCTTTTCCTCTGAAAGTTCAATTTCCAAAGTTTTGTTTAGAGTGCACCAAAAACCTGAAAACTTAGTTTCTGAAGATTCCCAGACTACTGTTCTCCTGTTTATTAACAACACACTGCCTTTTGACAATGGCTTGTGTTTTTAGGTTGAACATACTGAATCCAGTTTACTGACCCTGAACTCAGTTAAGCACAAGCGCTCGCTCTGCAGGTGGCGATTAATGGAACTTGTTTGGCCAAAATCTCCAGAGCTGTCCTGGGGCATAGGGGCATCCTGGGCTTTGCTGACAAACATAGAGAGGACCTGGTTCTTCTCACCACTAGACTCCAAAACTAACTCTGTGGTTTGCCATTTGCGGTAGATCAAGCCCTTTGCCTGTGTTGATGAATTTTACCAGGATGACGAGTTCTTGGGGTAAGCAACTGTTTAATAACCAGCCTGTCACAGATTTTTCTAAACATGGTTTATACTGACTTGTGATTTAATCTGTTTTGGAAAAGCAGACAAAAATCAAGAACTAATAAAATGTGTTATACTGGAAAAAACTCATATGAAATCCAGTCAAAATGTTTTCCTCTCAAAAAGGACACTTTTTCATTTTCAAGACTCATTTTGCTTTGATGAAAATCTCCTTTAGTTCTAATAATATAACTGTGTCCCTAGGAAAAAGTGAAATAGGAATAACAACAGTAAATAGTATTCCACTGGTCAATTGGTGTTCAAGTTTAGACAACATATTATTACCTCTTATCTTCAGAGAGTCACATGTTCACTTAGATATCAAGCACTCAGAGAAATCCTACAATAAAGTGATATCATTAACGTTTTCAACCCTGCTGTTCCCAAATTTATTTGAATGTAGATCTCTTGTTTGCTTTAATATTTACTTATGTTTTACAGCAAAAAATTCTTGATAAATTTTGGAAAGAGCAGACAATGACAAATAGGATAATTTTCTAAAGATTTTTACAACTTTCTTCTGACTTTCAACAAAAATAAACAAACAAATACATAATACATAACACAGAGAAAACCCAAACTTAAATTATGGACTTCAGTTAATAATACTATATTAATATTGCTTTACCAACTGTAATAGATGTACCACAGTAATGCAAGATGTTAATAATAAGGAAAAGTGAGAGGAGTGAGGAAAATTAAGGTAATTCTGTACTTTCTGCTCTTTTTCTTTGATAAATTTAAACAGCTTTAAAGAATAAAGCCGGTAGGGACTGGGAATTTAGCTCAGTGGTGGAGCACTTGCCTAGCAAGCACAAAGCCCTGCGTTTGATCCCGGGCACCCCACCCAAAATACAGCCTATAAATAAAAAAGAATATTTCTGTAATTCATAAATGTTGTCTTTTTCTGCCCTCGTCCATTGTTTTCTAAGGAGAATGCTGTATTGGTAAATTTATGCCGATATCATGTAGTAACAAGAGGCTGACAATAACTCAAGAGTCTGCCAACAGTAAATAGAAAGATAAAGTTTGACATGTGTACCAACCAGATAGACTATGCTTCAGAGTTTAGAAGTATGAACTAACTTCATACACCACAGCATGGAATTTCTCAAAGATACAATGTTAAGTCAAAGTGTGGGAAAGAATAAGATCAATAGCATGTTATTGAAATAAAGTATAGAACAAAATTTTAATACTATATACATGTTATATAATTAATGTCATACATTTTGAATGAGTGAGATACATATACCTAAAATTTCATGGAAGGCAGATTTAAAAGACATGTATTAAATACATATAACAGAGCTGAATGTTTCCAATGGGAGAAGAATGATCTAGTAGGCAAAGAGAATGAAGTGAAAGTATAAAATAAAGCAAAATACAAAGCAAAGCAACATAACACAACAAAAGAAAAGAAGAAAAAAACCCAAATGAAACAAAATACAATAAAATGAAATGGGGCTGTCCTTGCGCCAATAATGATAATTTGACACGATTTGATTCTGGGCACTTGAAGTCCAAAAAAAATAAACAAAGTAAAACCAAAAGGCTGCAGATTGGTCTGAGTGATTTGCTCCATGTGGCACAAGAGGAGAAACACAGTTTCATTTACTTGATCCAGCTCGGGAATTTCCTGTCTTTGTGTCTCCCTTCCTGAAAGACGGTGGCACAATTGGTGGTGACTCAACCCTTCATGTGTGAATCAGAAAGGCCAAACATTCTTATACTTTTAAGAATCATACCAACTTCCAATGTAGTATATAGAAAATGACCACAGACTGTCACATATTCAAGCCCCTTTCTTGCATGTGAGTTCTGGTTATAAATGCTAGAAAAGTACTTGCACAGGTAAGACTCAGGCTGTTTTTCTGCCTTCCTCTGCTGGTCTGTTCTCTTTAGGGCAAGATTTTATGTTTTATCACTTTGAGTTTGTTTATATGTATGTGTATCTTATCTCTCTATCCTCATTCCTATCCACATCCACACATATATCCATAGTTTCTGTTTCCATCTTTCCATGAACCTCTTGGAATAGTGTCTGATAGAGCAATCATTCTGAAAGTTCACAATTTTTATCTGTTTGTTTACTTACTTAAAGTAAACAAGCTGCTGCTATCTACTTTTTCCCTTGGGGAATTTATGTCACAGGATATTCAAGGTACACGTTTTTGTGTGTCTCAGAAATAATCATTTGTATTTTTATCTAACTGACATTTCCTGAGGGAAACAGACAAAGGAAAATAAGAATAACAAAATGGATATATTTTTCAGCTATCCCTTTGCTGGGACGAAATATCGGACATCTACAATTTAAAGAAGCAGACGTTTATTCTGGCTCATGGGTTCACAGGTGTTAGCTTCTGATTGGCTGGATCTATGGTAGAAACATGATGGTGCAGGATGTGTGGAACGAAACTGCTGACATCATGGAGGCTGGGAAGCCAGGACAGGGGAAGAGTCAGGGAGGAGGAGACCAGGAACCAGACGGAGTCCCCAAGGTCACAATCCTCTGACCCACTTCCTCCAACTAGGCCCCATTTCCTAATAGGCCATTCAGCTCTGAATTCATTAGCAGGTTGCTGAGTTTAGGGCCTTCACGATCCACCACCTCTCCAGGAGTTTCCGGAGACACGTTGACAAAAAAGATTAACTGGGCAAAATGGGAATTTATAGATACTGAAATATCACACATGATTTTTATAAGATATTTTCCAGTTTTTGACTGCATTGTTGAGATGCGAGCTAAGATCTTCATTGGCCTTTTTTTCATTATCTCAAGGATAAATCTCATCAAACATTTTCTTCATTATTTCTCTATCAAACATTTCCATGCTAGATGAAATTCACACAGAAATCCTCAGCAGTAAATGTCTGGAACCCCAGTACAAGATCACTTTCATTTACAGTTGAAGTCATACTGTGTTTTCCTGACTTCTAGTGGCACCTAAGTAAAGCTGCTTCACCAAAATTTTCTCAATTCCCAATTATATTCATCACAATGAATCATTTAATCCTTCATTGCACCTAACAGGTTCCTTCTTTAAACCTCTCCTAGTTAATGAGCTAAGAGCCCTCTGAAATGCTTGTATAACATGAGTGGGGTTGCCCTTTTTCTCATATGATTTTCCTGCAGAACTTAACGTGATGGAACGGCTTTCTATATTCCCATCTGACAGTAAGAGATCAATTCATTTCACAGGATACTCTTAGACCTACTTTGCTTTCTTAAACTATTGAAGGGTCAATTTGATGGGAAGTGAAAGGTCATGGCACTGATAACCCGGTGTGCCTTCATTTAGGTGACTAAGTTCCAGTGTTTGTATCTGAACACCTATTATGTGTATGCTTGTGTGCATGTGCAGAGTTTACTGGAGATGTGCCCTGACATGAAGCTTGCAATATGGAAAATACTCAGAGAGCCCTCTGCACTGTTGCTGATTGATTTTGTTTTTTATTGCACCTTAACAGATACAGTTTGAAAGGAGGTAAATTGTCAGGGTTTGCTGCTTCTAAATATGCACCCAATACCTGATGTCATATGATTCCACTTACCATTTCTTTGAACCCTGCAGCTTTTCCAGTGCCTAAACTGGCTTCTCACCTGCAAGTGACTGAAGTCTGTTCTCTAGACTCAACATGGCCCAGAAATCACCAAACCCTGCCTTTGGCCATCTACAGAACACCATTCTGTACGTATAGAAGGCACTAAACTAAATTCAAACTGAATGAAAGATCTAAAGTTAAAACAGAAACACTTAATCTGCCAGAAGATAAAATAGGCACGAGTCTGAAGACATAGGCATAGGAAAGGACTTTCTGAACAGAATCCTCATGGCATGAGAAATAGTACTGAGAATCGACAAATTGGATCGTATCAAATTAAAAAGCTTCTGCACAGCAGAGGAAACAACAGAGTGAAGAGACAACCTACAGGATGGGAAAATTGTCTTCCAGCTATTCCACAGATGAGGACTAACATCAAGTATATACAAATAACTAAAAAAAAAAGCCTCTGAAAATAAAAGACCCAATCAAGAAATGGGCAATGAAATGAATAGACACTTCTCAGAAGAAGAAGAAGTACAAAGGGCCATTAAATGGGTTTCAAAAAATGCTCATCATTGTTTGCCATCAGAGAAAGGCAAATTATCTATCCTGAGATATCATCTTACCCTAGAAAGAATGGCCATCATCAAAAAAATCTAATAATAACAAGGATGTGGGAAAAGGGAATTCTATCACACAGTGGTCACAGCCACTATGGAAATTATTCTGGAGATTCCTCACAAAACTAAAAATATAAATTCCATTTGACCCAGTTATCTCCCTCCTAAGTATTTTTCCCAAGGAGTTAGAATCATCACATTACAGGGATATGTGCATACCCATGTTTATATAGCAGCATAATTTATGATAGCTAGATCTTAGAAACAGCTGACATGTCCATCAACAGATGAGTGGATAAGCAAAATGTGGTATTTATACACAGTGGAATACTATGCTGCCATAAAGACATAAATTTGAGGCATTTGTAATTGAAAGGATGCAATTTAAGAACATAATGTTAGGTGTAATAAGTCAGACACACAAGCTCAAATATTGCATGGTTTCTTTCATATGAGAAAAAAATATAGAGAGACTGCCAAAAATGTATAGATCAGGAAAAGAAAAGTTTGTATAAATATTTTAATACTAAATTTATTGAGACATCATGAGATTGATACATGTTACCTTTAGCCTCTATAATTACAAGAGGTGCTCAAAGTGGTAGCCATTAGCTTCTAGGCATTTATTAGTACTGCTGAAGTGTGTACATTTTTGGCACTCATCTGTATCTACTTCTATATCTGTATATCTATATATCTACATATCTATATCTGTAAATAAGAAGTATGGAGGAGAAGTTCCAGTACATTCCCAAATTACATATTGAGTTGTTTTAAAAATATTTCAATATATATGCTAATTTGTTTCATTTAGACTAATAATTTGTCTTACTAATAGGTTATCTAATAGCCTATCTTTTGCACTGGTCAGTGATGAGGATGCTCAGTAGTGGTGAAATCCAACCCTCTTGTTTGGGCCCACATTCTCCTGCCCAGTTCCTCAGGGATTTAAATTTTACTGCTATGTGAGTTCGAGCCACTGGGGCAGGCTTCACTATTCTTTTCCATTCATTAGCATATTGGCACCAACTTCCCAGACTGAAATTCACCCACTTCCTGTTATGTTCTTTGTCCCAGGTGATTCTCCAGCACTTTTAAGATCCCATTTCACTTATTGACCTTATTTTTCTATTTCCAAGACTGTGTCAGTTTGGATACTGAGATTTCATATGTTCAGATATGGTATATGTTATAAATAAACATAGGATAAATTCATATATGTTATATGATACAAATATAGTGTCAGTTCATTCGAATTAAATCTTGAACAAAAATTATATTACAACCTTGAAAACAAGATATAAATAATATGAATATATAAGATCTTTAGATCATATACTTTTTTATATTTGTATAGTTATAAATGTATATATACTCATCTCACACATGATTTTGCTGATATACTAAAAAAGAACACCTCCACCATAAAAAACATTATGACCTTGTATGTGTATTCTTTCATCATCCCCTATCGTTTATTTGCAATTAGATGACCAGTGCCTTAGCAATTTTTTTTCTTTCATTCTCAGGCCACAAAAATACATAGTGTTAAAAGATGAATATGAAGGACCCCGCTGGGCCACAAGAATAATCAATATTGCACAAGGATTTGTTTAAAGTAAGTGGCCATGAATAATCCTCAATCTAGATCATACATTTGGCATATGTTGTGCTAATGGTGTAGGGTAGTTTACATAAGTATTGCTCCACAAAGTCTAACATAACGTTGCATCAGCCACTCTGAAATGGGAAGCAAAATCTCCTGCATTGCTGTATAGCACACAAGGACGTCTTGTAATAAAAATGACTTCCAATTTTCTGGATTGAGGGCCTGTATATGTGTGTGGAAGAGATAGTTAATATTAAGTACTATCCTGTATGCATTTTTGGTGTTTGAAGTCCTTAGAACATCAGAAACAAAAAAAAGACTCATGAAAAAGCTTTAGGCTGGAATATATATTTTGAGGCTTTTAGTGCATTTTGGAAGTGAATGTATGTATTCCTAGGCTTTGGATCAGACAGCTAATGGAAGCTCTTTCCAAGGTTAAAGAGACAATGTGAGGAAAGGATCCAGCTGTTCTTTGCATCTGTTGGAAACACACATCAGAACAAAAGCAAAAGCAGTTGAGATCGGTTGGGTCATTAATGCCTTTCACACAGGCAGAGAGGAAAGAGAGATGGCCACCCTCAAACACTCATGAATTGAGGAGTACCTTTCATTTCATCAATTTTGCTCCTGAGAAGTTGACATTAAAATAATGAAAAACATGTCAGATTGGTGAGATTTGAATTGAGTGTGCACATTTGTTAGCGCTGCTGGCTGCCTGGGCACATTTGTTGGTGAGACGAAGTGCTCCATTATATCAAGTCATTATTTCATGCCACTTGTATTAATGCTCTGAAGGGCAGGGCAAATTATATCACAGTGTTCTTAGAATTGATTAACATAGAGCTGGTTGTGAACCATTTATTGGTTAAAATATTGGAATTTGTTTTAGGAGAAAAGTAAAGATAATTTACAAATGTTCATTTTTTTTTTTTTGTAGATTTCAAATCCCTTGTATCTTTTCCAAACAGATCAGAATGGATGAAAAATAAAGAAACTCAAAGAGTAAAAGCAAAGAAACCTGGAAAAATCCAGTGATTTTCCATGGAGCATTTTCAGTTCATTTATTTTTTAACTGACAGATAATAATTGTACATCTTTACAGGGCATAGTGTGATGCTTTGGTACATGTATGATATGTGATATTGTATGTGTAATGATCAATTAGGATATTTATGTTTCTCATCCTCTCAAACACTTATCATTTCTGTAGGATGAGAACATTGCAAATTATTTATTCTAGGTATTTTGAATTAAATGACACAAAATTTTTAACTATAATCACCCTCCGTGAAATAAAACACGAGAATTTATTTCTCCTATCAGTCTGTGACCCGGTCCATTTATCAATCTCTCTCTACCCACCTTCTCTTCACCTTTTTGGCCTCTGGTGACTACTATTCCCCTCTCCCTCCTCAGCCATCTATATCTAGGGTGTCTTTTAGAAAGATCATGCAAGGAATGGAGGAAGATTAAGAGAAGAACCTAGGAAAAGTAAAAGTGAAGGATTGGAGAAATTGCCAATACATCTTTAAGAAGAGACAACAATTTTTCTTGTCTCTTTCACACTACGCGGGATCCCAAATAGTGACCGTAGTACTCCAGAACTCACTCTCCTCTCTGCTCTGGAGAAGGCTTATTGAAGAAGTTTCCAAACTAAACCCACCAAACCATACATTCTGCCATTAACTTTACCTTCTATAACTTTCCTCCATCTCTTGAAAAAAGTGGACAAGAAGTTTATATCATAGAGACAAAAATTAGAGATAGAAATTTGTTCAGAAAGATCAAACATCCTTAGAGGTCTCCAGTGCTAAGTACTGGGATGTAACCAGGTACATTTTAACTTCATCTGAAATCTTCAGACCTGAGTGAATCATTAGTGGTCACTGCAGTGGGAGCGGCAAATTGAATGTTGAAAAAGACCTTAACCTTGGTTTTTTTTAAGCATTACTTTCTTCACTGGCCAGTCTGTTTAAATGTTTTTTGACAAAGAGATATTTTTTCTTTTATATTATTCTATATACTTTTGCCAGTATTATTTTATGAGCAGTTACTAAGAATATTATTTTTTAAATTAGCCATTAAATGATATATTTGACTTACAAAAATTAAAGATATCACATCCTTGAACATATAATAATTTTAAAATTACTAATAAAGAAAGAAAGCTTTGTCTTAGTTCATGCTTTCAGAGCCTTCGGCCTATGGTCACTCTGTTTCATTGCTTCTGGAGCGGTGGAGAAGCATCACAACAGGGCTCCTGGAGCCCAGTTGCTCAGCTGATGAGGGACCTGAGATCAAGGGTAAGAGACTTATACAGAGGAAAGTGTCAGGGACCAGACGTATTCACCAAGGTCCACTCCTTTCAACTATGCTGGTGATGGGGAACCTATAACATGCATGTTATTTCTTTTGCTTTTAGACAAATGATGTTAATGTAGGAGTTGTTTTTCTAAACTAAAACCTCAGTATTCAGATTTAATTGCAGTGTTAGCACTTTGCAATAAATAAGCGGGTTTGGGGTTGCAGTTTGGGCACTCTTCTCTCAAAGATTCACCATCACTGACACTAGACAATACTTCCTGTTTCTGTTATTCCCTGTAACACCATCAAATTATAATCATAAGGATAGATTAGGCCACCACCAAAGGTAAAACCCTGGTGATCCAGTCACTTCAAAAGCACGACAGCTAGCACCCAAGGCCTAAACACAGTGAAACTTTGGGGAGACATTTTATAAGTACAGCACGCTAACTAATTGCACCACTGGTGCTCTGGGGGGACATTTTAGATAACAACTATAACAAATCACAGGCTAAATCTTCTGTATGTATTCTTTTTTTTTTTTTTTTTTTTTTTTTTTTTTTAGTAAGACTAGTAAAAGAGAAGATGGCGGTGATGTCTTACCCTAATTATTTTGTGTTATTGATGATTCGTTAATATTACATGGCCAGAACATAGTAATTTGTCACTGAGCCCATAGATTTTTTCCCCCCAAATGATCTTGACAATGTAACTTTTCTCTTTTCCCTCATTTTTGAAGACTTCACTATTTTTGCAGTAATATATATTCAAAATATTTGAGAATTCATGTAATCTATTTGCAAAATTCCTTTTCGTCTTTCAAGATTTAGCTAAATAATACCCCTTCTGTGGACTCTCCAGGGAGGCTGGATTTCCCATACATCTTGGTCTTCATGTGGGTCTGTTTCTTTTGCTTCCCAAATGCTGGTGTCTTCATCAGCTACCGTAAATCCCTGGGGACTGGAGATCTGAGCCAACCACAAGAGATTCAGAATCAGAATGTTTGCCCCCAGGTGAACTTTTTTCTTTTTAAAAAGGAAAAAGCTCTCCAGGTGCTATGCGGTTGGCCCTTTGGGGAATCTCACTAAAATGGACTACTCACTCTCTCCCCCCCGTTCCCTCTGTATGCAGTCTCTTGAACATTCATCTCCAGAACCCAAATCTACACCTGGCACAAAGTTGGTGCTCATCTACCACTGAAGGGTTGCAAAAGAAGAAATGACTCCTACTGAAGAGGGAGATACTGTGTTAACATCAGCCTACTGAAGAAGCAAATGTGTTAACATCTGCCCAACTCAATCCTAATTTTTCTATTGTTAATGACACAGGAAGTATTTATGAGTGACCTAAACTGAGTAAGAAATAATTCAGTTGAATTTTATGAATTCTACTTAGCAAAACAGATAAGTTCATAATACTTTCATAATACTCTCCCATTTGTGGTATGTAATAGGTTAACTTGGTTATCTGAAAGATGCAGTTTACCAGAATGATTCTGTCCAGTTTGTAGTCAAATGATGTTTATTATACTAAAATTCTACTAGATTGAAAAATTATTTTGGTAATGTGGAAATGTTTCTGTTTGTGAAAATAAGTAACAAAGCTTAACCCATATAGGAACTTTTAGTTTTAAGAGTCTTTATACTAAGAAATAAAATATATACAAAAAGATATATCTGATAATCTTTTTTCTTCTTGTTGAATCATTTTTTCATAATTCTTTATCCCTAGATGCTTCAGTACACACCTCAAAAAAAAATACATAAACTCCTACCATTATCACAATCAATAGTACTAATAGTAATTCAAAATTATTGTGTAACACTGAGCCTGTATTTAAATTTCAGCAGTTGTTCTCAAAATACTTTTCATAGTCATTTCTTTAAAAAAACAATCATTTTAAGAATAACGTGCTACCATTATTTCTCAGCCACTTACACTTCTTTTATGCATAAATAATCCATTGATTCTCTGAAGAATGAGAAGGATTGCTTTACAGACTAACTTTTGACTGATTTGATATTTTTTCTTTTCATTTTCATTTTTCCTCTGTATTTCTCATAATGTGGAAATTAGATCTAAAGACTTGATTAAATTTATGTTAAACATTTTTGGCAGGAAAAGCCACAGGTAAAGCTGTGGAATACATGTTGCAATATATCAGTATCAGCAGGAAAGTTCATGTTACTTGCAGAGGAGGAAAACTGCTTTGCTAATTTTAAAATGAGCAAATCTTTAAAGTTCCATTTGCCAAAAGTAATTCTTTCGCTGTCTCTGTCATAATTTCTGGAATGTTGGCAATGTTAACCTTGGAATTATACTGAGCCAAGAAAAGCCTTTGATAGAACTCATTTATTATAAACCACTCTCTGCCATTTACTCTTTATTTTGAACCATATTATTGGATCATATAGCTATTGATGGAGCAGTGTAATTGAAAGAAAACATCAAAAAGCATATGGCTTTAATGGAAAGGAAAATAGTCGGTAGTTGTTACTGGAGTTTCTTAATTATTTTACAACTGGACAGGAAGTTGGTGTAACAAGAAGTTGATTTGGGGGTGGGAGTGGACAATGCAGGGGGGAAAGAGAAATATTCGAAAAATGGTCAAGTGGCTAGGGATGGTAGAACTTGTGCTTAGCATGCCTGAAGCCCTGGATTGAATCTCAGCACCAGAAAGAAAGGATTCTTGTCAATACAACAAGTACATTTCTGTGTCCAGCCGCTAGTGTATAACCTCAATACTGAGTGCTCTGTAAGCTGCTGCATCACCTCCACCAACCCAGTGTGATTATTACTACGTCAATGGCCTCTTTAATCTCTCTTTCTGAGTTTGGAAATGAAAACATGACTCAAGAATAGTAAAGAGAAAGAACTAACAACCATGATACACTACTCCTATTTTCTGACTTTTTAATGAGCCAAAGGTAATGCTCTTTAAGTTTATTTACTTATTCGTCATCATCTTCTGACATTTTGATGGTCCTGGTCATTTGTCAATGTCCATGGCCTAGAAATGGCCTAGCTGCTAGGACAGGCTTCATAAATAGAGTCGTTGCATGATGGAATGAATGAACCACTGGGAAGCAGGCTAGAATCTTTATATTCTATCTAATGACTCGGACTGTTAATATCGCTAACTGTTTTTGTTGGAGTTTATTGGGTGTTGATGTCCTGGTCAAAAGTAGGAATCAAGTTTCTCAAAGCCAACACTTTCTGCTTCCAAGAAAGCATCTACTTTTCCCACTTGCCTTGTGATATCACTTGAATTATTTTAGGTGTATTTTCTGCAATCATACATTTTGAAAATAAGGAAGGAACAAGAGTTTAAACTTGTGTTTTTCCCTGTGATGTTTTGTTCTTCAGGTACCTGTATATATACCAAATTGAAGGGATTGCTGGCATATACAGAAACTCAAAGCAACAATTTTTCTATTTGTTAGATGAAACGCAACTACACTTAGAAAATAGTCTTTCTCTATTTCTCTCATGAGAAAATAGTGAATGGGGAAAGAATCGAGAGTTATGGATGTTGACCTTTGAAACTCTCCCCAAAGCTGCCCGACTACTGATGGGATGACATGAAAAGTCATTTCACTTATAATGAGATACCAAGCAGGCCTGTCTTCTTTTAAAACTTGGCATTTAAAAATACATTTACTTCTATTATGTACTGGCCTAACCTGCACAGGCTATTGCATATGACATATTACCCGAGCAGATGTTTTAGACAACATGCTGGCAGCAGTGCAAGTCAAGAATAAAGTTTATAGTTTTGTTTCTTCAATCTCAGAGTCACACTTGAGAAACCTTTTTTTTTAATCTGGAGATTTATTGCAAATGTTATGTAAACTGCCTATTAATTTTATGCCTACTGTGCAGCAGAACTCTTTATGTGAAGAAATGAGGGGGAAAATAAACATCTAGATTATTTTCTTCTGTAGGACATCATCTCACCTTAGCAAAATCTTTCGTAGCCAATTTGCCTCTGGCCTGGTTGGGAGTGAGGCACGCTGCAGGGACGTGCAGATATTTAAGGAATTATGTTTCTTGGTACCAAGAGAGGGGAAAGGAAAGAATGGGGAAGAAAGACAGATGAAAGCAGTTTTGTGACGGCGTTGTTTGAGCAGTTGCTCAGTTTAATCCTGGGTTATAGAAGAAGTGTGGGTCTTTAAAAGTCCTCCACTAAGGGAACAATTGTATTCCTTTTACTGCCATGACCTCTATGGCAATTTATATTATGAACTCAAAATAAGCCTGTTTAATATTTCATTAAAATGTATAAAGTATAAACATACAGTATTATGTTACATAATGCATTTGCAAGTTTATATTCAAATGTGGGAGATTTCTGTATTCATGAAGGAATGACCTTCATACCCCAGTGGAAGATCACCAGTTTATACAATCCTATGACGTTTTTAGTTTATTGATGTGCTGAATGGAAGCTGTGACAGTCATATCGTCAATTTTAACAAATGTACATATTATCAGTCGGAGAGGGCACAAATCTGTCTCTGTTTTCACTTTGCTGCTGGCACAAGCCTTTGCCCCTCATGACTTAGCAATGCCACTTCCAATTGTGCCTGTGCCGAGCATTCGTACTTGCAGTTCTGAAACTTATTCAAATTTGTAAAATAATCATTTTAAAAGTCCAAAAAGTCCCATAATTTTCATGCAATATAATAAACAAGAAATGTTTCTACATGACGCAGAAGTGAAAGTTTGGAAAACAAAAGAGAAATTAACTAATACCAAATCAAATGACAAAACACTATCACCACCACAATGGAATCACAGTGTTTGAGCCATTTTTGAGTCTCTTGTGAAAAATTCATCAAAATAGACAAAGGTTAATTTGGTATTATGGCATCTCCTCCCTTAAGCAGCACTCATTCTGCTCTGACCAACCCTACTTTTGAATTCCTAACCAACGGAAGCCCTGAAGACACAAGCCACTTACATGAATTGGCTGCTTTATTCGGGTGTTAGGACAAAAGTTGCTAATTTGGATTAAAAAAAATACTTGGTAATAGATTATGAAGTTAAAAAAAGTCTTAAAATTACTTAGAAGTTTTGACTCTGTACCTAGTGAAACCTAGAGTCTTACACTTAAGGAATATTTTAAAAATTATTTTATTTAAAAATTATTTTTCAAATGAAAATCCTGTGGTATTCCATAAATGGCAAATTCATAAAATGGTAATTTAATCTGAACCTTTTGTTGTCTTTTGTTCAAAAAAATGTAAGAGATATTTGTTTTGCCACTCATTGACCAAAAAGAGAAGTTAGATGATCCTACACCCACCAGTAAAGTTCAATGGAGATTAGTGCCACAGCTAGCACATGTTTTGTCTGCTACATTAGTAGTAGAAATCGGTAGAGTGAAAAATTGAGCAAGTTTCATTCTCTACAGTACCTGTTAGGTCATTGTGAAATACTAAATGTAGTTGCAAGTTGAGCAAGTAAATAATAAGAGTTTCCCAACACCATTATTGTTCTACCATCTTGTGCTTTCTGACACTTCTCAATTGAGAGGATGAACAAACTATATTATTGATAGGAGCGGAATCTTAATACTGTTGGTTCTGTTTATGACAGGAGAGAGAATACTGCATTTCCATATGCAAAGTTCTTTATCAACAACATTTTTCCTCATTCTTCATTATTTTAGAAACAACTACAAAATTCAACTAAATATTCACTATTTTCAACTATACCAATTTAATAAGAATAAAATAGGAATCTGAATTGATTATTAAATTCATCCTAGTTAGTACCTGACACAGTGGATGTACCTTGAAACAATAATGTTAAATGAAATAAATCAGACACATGAGATTAAATGTCATATGGTTTCTCCCATATGAGAAACCCAAAGTCTAGATAATTTAAAAGAGCAAAATAAAAGATAGATAATTGTAAACAGGGAGCTAGATCTTTTGCAAATGGGAAAGGAGCCAAAAAAGGAAGGCGAGGAGGGCACAGGGGACTGGAAGGGGAAGTAAAAAGAATGAAGACATATTAGGCACATGGACCGACTTGACAAGATGAATGTAATCATTATATACTGCAAACACGTACTAGTAAAAACTTAGAACTTTGAAAAAATATTGATATCAGTGAATATTACATCCCCATCATAGTATTTATTACCAAGCAAGACCCTTTCAATTATTTTTAAAATAATTTTTAAATTTGATATGTATACTTAGCTACCGGGTTTTGGTGAATGATTTTGTAGAGCTATTCCTCTTAAAATGCAAGTCTTGGGGATAATGCTAAACAGCCCTTCCCTGAACCTTCTCAAAATGTCACTTCTCATTTATTGCATAAAGCTTTTTGTTTAACATTTTTAATGCTTTCTAATCACACATGCCATTACTGCTCTCTCCTGTCTTAGCATCGTGCAATATGTACCAGTTGACACATATCAGTCTTCGATTGTTCTTGTGCCTTTGCTAACCTATGAGATAATCGACCTGAAGCTGTAACACACCCTGACTCATGATGGGTTGCTAATCATCAGTTGGGGATATTCCGACTTGGAACTGAGCACAATACACGTCATCCTAGAACTGCCAAGTCTCTCTTTCAGCTCCTTCTGAATTGCGATGATGATAAAGTTATCAAATTCATAAGTTTCAGAAACATTTTAGACTTCAAAGAGTTTTCATAGGTAGTTCCTTCCTTGGTCCCCATGACAATCTTGAAAGGTTCATAGGATAAATATCAATATCTCCCAGAAAAGTGAACTGATATACACTGCCCCATATTCATGTGGTCCAGAATCCACCTGCCTCGTTACACTCAAGAAACCATCAACTGCAAGTAATCTGTTTTTTTTTTAATTTTATTTACCACGAACATGTATTGGTACATTGCACACATAGTGATCACATTCATCATGGTTAATTTGTACCTGGACATGATACATCTTGGTTCCCCCTCCTCTTCCCTATCCCTCCCTTCCACTCCCCCTCCCTTCCCTATTTACAGTAGCTTCATTTACATTTTTCCATTTTTTCCCTTTTCCCTTTCTTTCCTTTTTCCCTTCCTTCCTTTCCTCCTCCTCCTTTTCTGATTCTCCTCCCTATTGAATATTATCTTTCTTTTACATAGTATCTATTATACGTTTTTGTCCTTATTTACACTTATGGTTTCTCATAACAGAGAAACAATTCATATGTACTCATGTGTGTCTGATTTATTTTACTTAAGAGTATGTTTTCAAGGTGAATCCATTTACCTATACATGTCTCAAATTTATATTTTATGGCAGAGTAATACTCCATTGTATAGAAAAACCACTTCTTCTTTAGCTATTCACTAGTTGTTGGGCATTTGGGTTGTTTCCAAGATTTAGACTGGTCCAACCATTGTGGAAATCAGTGTGGAGATCCTCAGAAAACTACAACTAGAGGTTCCATTCCACCCAGCTATTCCTCTGCTTGGTATCTTCCCAGAAGAATTAAAAACATTGCACCTTCGATACCCGGCACCAAAAAAAAACAAAAAACAAAACAAAACAAACAAACAAAAGACCCCCCCAAAATAAAAAAAAAACACATTGTACCACAGCTATATATGTAAAACCATGTTTATAGGAACACAGTTTGTAATTACAAGCAGTTTAAATGAGAGAGCAAAAAGCACTAAATGACGTGTGCCTTTTAAGATTCTGAACCACTCAGGCTGCACGGGAAACAATTCAAAGAATTGATGCTTGGGACCACATCCTATTAAAAGGCTTTTGCACGGCAAAAGAAATTACTAATAGAGTAGGACGAAGAATCACAGACTGGGAGAAAATTTTTGCCGGCTGTCCCTCAGATAAAGGTCTAACATCCAGAATATATAAGGAACTCAAAAAGATCAAACCTCCCA
>PVJO010008843.1:0-72919 GCA_004026905.1 Hystrix cristata
AAATAGGCAGTGAGCTCACCAAGCCTTCCCCACTCCAAGTTATCACCAGGGGACTTCCCATCTTTTCAGCACCTCCTACCGAGTCTGAATCACAGTGCTGAAAGGACAGCTCCCGGGGCTGAAAGGAGCGACCTCAGCGAGAGCAGAGCACCCATCCGCTCCGCTACTAACAACTGTTCGTTCACAAGATCCGGGAGCAAACCACCGTCGACTCTCTTCCTTGAAAATTCAGTTAGGCTGATGTTAAAGCACGCACCTCTTCCCTGAGTCTATGATCATTCATGGAGGTAGAGAACTACGAGAGAGGGCAATAGAGGGGTGGAAAAAAGTGGAAAAGGGCTTCATTCTGCTTCTAAAAATTCTTCCTCTCCCTCTCCCAATTTCCTAATCCGAGAAATGATGGAGTTCAAGGCAAAGGAATGATTCCGGAAATGGAGATATGACTCTCAAACCTAGAAATGACGGGAATGATTCATTTCAAGTTAAGTATTTCTCGCTAGGAACCCAGCACAATTCGGAGTTAAGGCGCCTGTGTTTTCTCCATGATAACTGACAGAGTTGTCTCCAAAGATAAAAAGCCGGCTCCGGAGCGTGCTCTTCTCGTCCTCTAAACTACAGATTAAGGTTGAGCGGAAAGCGCTCACAACCTGACAAAGTGCGAGGGACTCTAAACCCAGCAGCGGTCAGTCCCCCACCAGCCAGAACTCTTCTCTACCATCGCTCAGCACTGGTGACTCTGCAAGACACAGGGACTTAGACATACGTGTGGGAGCGTGTGCGAGGGAGACAGAGAGAGGACCGTGCGCTCGCCACACGTGTGACCCTGCTTCGCAGCCTGGGTTCATTCACATGTACGCAGCGGTTAAATATTTGATCAAAGGTGGGACAGCTGCCCCGATCGGTTGCATTTTTAATGGGCACACCTTAAAATACGGTGTTCATAAATTGCAAGTGTGAAGAGATTTTAAGTGGAACCCCTAACGTCTCTGACCCTTTTCACCCTTCCCTCTCCATCCCCACTCCTCCCAAAAAGCAATGCTTGCAGCAGATTGTAGAAGGATTTGAGTCTGCAGCCAGAGAGAAGGAGATTAGGGCCAGAGCAGTGCAAGTTAAATTGTGCTGCATATAAAAAATGGGCGGATTGGTCTCCAGATCCAGAGGCTGGTACCACCTTCCTTTCTAAAATAAAATCTCTCTGGCATGAAGTCACCGCCTATTTCACATCCGGTTTGCCCTGGGACGTATTACTACTGTCTTGGTAAAGAGAAATCTTGTGTTGTATAGCTGCAGACTGGATATTGGGAAGCAAATCTGGGTGTGAAATCTTCAGCAGAGGAGCACACAGAGTCCATGATGGCTCAGACCGAGTGAGCGAGAGGCAGAGCGAGGACGCACCTCCGCCCGGCGCGCCCGGACTCGCAGACCCGCGCTGGCTCCGGCTCCCCACCATCTCCTCTCGCAGACTTTCCCCCGGTCTTGAGCGATCCGGTGCCCAGAGGGGGCCCGAGGTAAGTGCGACTTCGGACTGCGAACACAGACCTTTGAATGTGGCTTTTCCCAGCTTGAGAGGCAGGAATGCTGTTGTGGGGGGAAAGGAGAGGGAGGGGAGCAGGACAGAGCCTGATTCCTTGGCAGGTAGAAGCAACGAATGTTTTTCTTTCAGGGTGAAAACTGCGGCGAGAGAGGAGCATTTTTCTCTCTTTTCTCTTCTCGTTTCTTCGGCAGATTTGATTTATTCCGCGGGTGGTGGGTGGTGACATGTTGTTTTGGTCTTTTTTTTTTTTTTTGCAAGGGGGAGTTGGGTGAGTTGAGGAGGGGTGCTGGGGGCCATCATCTAAAGTTAAGAAGCTGAGACAGAAAACCTGCTTCCTTCTTCCATCCCAGGGAAGGTACTATCTGGCCCTAGCTGAAAAATTGCCTTTCTTTTCTTCTGTGGACGCTGCTGAAACGCCCTCTGATACAGGGGTCTCTCCCATTCCGTACAGGAACAACTCAACTTATTATTTGATAAGGGTGCATGGGATACTGGTGTGCGGAGTGTCTGTGTCTGAATGGGAGGCTGAGGGAGGAAAAGGGTAAGGAGGCAGCTAGGGGTTTCCTTAAACTATTATGTTTGTATTTGCAAGAAACTTTCTTGCTCAACAACTGAAGCGCCATGCTAGGTTTATTTTTTCTATTTTTAAAATATCAGAAGAGGCAGAAAGCTATGGTTTCTTGCTTTGGGGTTTTGTTTGGTTTGTTTACCCCTTCAGAAATTTCCTCTTTTTATAAAGATCAACAAAAATTAATAGGGCTAAGAGAAGTTGTTTTCCCTCTTATAACAGATGTTAAAGATTAATGGAAGGGTAAATTATAATTGTGACAGTTAGGTGCAATATTTTAATATAATGATATTTATCCAAGATCTCTTGTCATATTCTACTCTTCTGTGTCAAAGCAGTCACTAAATTAAGTAAGAGCTATGAGAGGCTCCAGTTCTTATCTCTACACCATTTCACTCTAAACACATTAATTATGTTTCATTGCTTACAAGCCTGTTTGTAATGGCTTTTACTGATTTAAAATAATCCCTGAGAGCGTGGAAAACATTTTATAGATGTATTTAAAGGCATATCACATTAAATTATAGAGTGCTAATTGAAAAATATGCTTTAAAATACTTGCAGTACTTACGTAGATTCAGGAAAGTGCTAACAAATACCTTTAACATTTCTCATATTATTATGGAATTAATCATAGTACATTGAAATAAAATGTTACCATATCTGTTCCTTAACCAGGTAGTACACTGAATTTCAAAACCTGACTCCACAAATTGGTTATACATAGATTTAATTCTGTAAGACTTCTACACTTCTCCATTCCTCCACCATCCCATCGCCAAGTCTAAATTCAACAATCAGATCATGATTGATTGCACTTTACCTAAGAGGAAAAAAGATCCTTTGCCATGCTAAGCAAAGCATTCCAGCTTCCATCTGTTTGAAATGAAACATTTTCTAGCAGCAACCTGGCAGAATTGGAGAGGAACTGCAAGATACGTGTGGGCATGTTTGTGTGCATTTATGTGTGTGTGGTTTGTATGTGAGAGAGATCAGCACATGGCTTGACTATAAAGTATGTCCTTTGGCCTCATAGAAGCATTAGTGAGCATATTTAACAAGTCACTCACAGTCAGAGAATAGAAGCATGACTTTAGCATTCAACAGTGTGTTTCCAATGGTCTTTATAAAGAGATAATACAGTTGTTTCTGAAAGCAAGGTACATCCAGAATTCAGAGATGAATTCGGTCAACAGAGTGTGTTAAACTACCACATTCCACTTCCAAATGTGTTCTCTCTGTTACAGACACCAGCTCAAAAATTTCGAAGCAGAGTTCAGTGGTGGGGGTTCAAATCAGAAAGGTAAAAATTTTTAGACAGTAAACAGCAAGAAGAGAATAAGGCAAACCAAAATAAAACATAAAGCCTAGAGAAATAAACCCACTTTTTTTTTTTTATGTTGAGCGATACTGTCACCTGAAAGCATTTCAAATTGCATTCTTTGGCAAGAGAAATTAAGATACTGATGTATCTTTGAATGGAAGAATAGAAAGGAAAGGGGAGAATGGATGGTCCAGGTTTCCATTGCTTCCAATGAGGTGTCATATTCCAGTGAGGTCATTTCCTGACTTCAAGGCATTCATCTGAACTGCCTCAGTCAGCCCTAGTGGTTCTAACCTGATGTTTCTTGCAAGACACATTGATCTCTACTTATTCTACCTTTCAGCTGCTCAAGCCAGCGATGAAGAAAAGTCCGGGTCTCTCTGACTCTCTTTGGGCCTGGACCCTCCTTCTGAGCATGTTGACTGGAAGAAGGTGGGGACACTTTATTTTAAATCTGCATGGGAATTTCTGTAACTTTTCTTTTATTCCTTCAGAGGGAAAAAAATTGTCCACAGAAAAATTCATGACTAAGGGAATTTAAAAACAAATTTAACTGCACTAAAATTCCAGCTAAGAATCAAGAATAATAGAATGAAAAAAAAATCTTATTTGAATATTAGTTATACATTTAAACCACTGTTAGGAAATATATTAATTCAACATTTAAGTCTTAAAATGAACTTTTTACTCTTCAATTGTAACTGAACAAAACATGCAGTTTCTCAATTCATGGAAAAAGTTACCCCAGTTAATGTCTGTATACCACGTATGTTGATTCTCCAAAAGAAAATTTCTAGGTAATTATAAAGATCATAGAGTACATTGTGAATATATGGAAGGGGAAAGTCTAAAATAATATTTGCAATTGGAAAGTTTTAAATCTCTGTAAATGCATGTGCATATCAGGTTTTGAAACCATTTTTATATAACCAAGAGAGGAGAACATAGTAGACAAACATTTAAAAATATTAGGTAAACTCTAACTTCTCTAATTAAGCATAATTATTTTGCAGACAATTTATTAGAAAAATTTACTAAGTGTAATAAGACAATATTCAAAATTTTGTCTAATGATCCAATCAAGAATATACGATGTTATAGTAGCAACTATACAAATGATCAAATATTTTTGATTCTTCATCTGCTTTAAAATATCTTGTATTGCTTGTTCTAATGTCTCATAAGAAAATATTAGCCATATTGAAAAAAACCAAATTCTTCAAGTGTAATGATGAATACTTATTCAGGTAAAGAGATGGACTAGCCAGGAAAGATTTACAAATCTGGGAACACAGCGTTTTTAATTGAGAAGTTATCTCTTATTTTTTGTATTGTGTACAGTAAATACTGACTACCAGATGAACAGGGCAATTATTGTTAGATACTCTTAATTTGAGTTCTTCCGCTTTTGAAAAATTATTTCAAGTGTTACCATTATAATGACCTGTAGATGGAGTCAGTGCACAGTGTTTTATTATATAGTGGTTCATATGGAATAAAAATCAGGTAATATAACTGACGCTTCTCTTCAAAATACATATTCCATTTCGGGAACTACACTGGCAGGAGTGTTCATTACTAAATAAATAATCTTGATCTTTTCCCTAGGTGTCCTGTCTGGTGATTACAAGTTGACATAGTCAATTAGAAGAGATTAGAAAATCACATAAAAGACAGATTTCCATTTCAAATGAGATAGCAGAACTATTCTTCTTGGGGAAGGGGGGAATCTGTTTTGACACTTGTATCCCAATGCAAACAATTGGTAAAAGCTAAATTTGTAAGACAAAACTAGAGAGAAAAGCATTTCCTGAATCTTGCATGAGCTGTGGAAGCATGGGGAACACAGGTAAGAGTAATAGACACCCTACACTCCGTAGACTGGGTTCACACTCTGACTCTGCCATGTCATCCCATCTCAGCTTTTCTCCCCCTTTTCTATAATTGCCTTCTTCTTTAGAGTTCTCTATCAGGAGCTCCTTACAACTTAAGGTGTGCTAGCAGTTCTTTTCCATCTCTATTAAGACGACCTTCCAATATCCTTGAAAGATGCATGCATGGCAGTTGCTTTTCTGACAATAAGTTTTTATAAATAATTGCATTCAGAAAACTATTTTTGCATTTCTGTTGTCATCTGCCAGTGAGACATACTGAAAGACACAGAGCTCACTGAAATTTTGTTTAAAAAAAGCCAGCAAGATGTTTGATTTTGCCAAAGAAGATTAAGCCCTCAATCTGTGTGGCATGAATGTAGAATCTAATAAAACCTTGCTTCATCGGAACACACTTCATATATTTAATGTCATGGGTAGCTTTTAGGTATAATAATTTACTAAATTAAAACTTTACCAGAAAGATGTCCATTGCATGTTGCTGATACACATTAATTACCTGCAAAAGTTTGTTTCTGAAATAACAGTGTGATATTTCTTCTCTTGTCAAATAAGTGAATTTTGGTTAAAATGTTACTATTTTTCTTATATTTCTCAGTAATATAAGCACAAGAGAATGAAGCAAAGAAGTCCATTAAATAGAAAAATGAAAGATAAAGATTTGTGGCAACTTCTCAGTTTGTACCCTATATTCATGTATCATTGTATTCAAGGTCAAAGCTATTGTTGAACTTTATCAGCGAGTGTGATCCATGCTAAGATAAAAAAGGCTTTTCTCAAGGGATTTTGGAGGTGTCATGCTAATCATTACATAAAATATAATTCGAGGAGCATAGATATTAATGTGATTGATATAGGAAACAATATTTGAACTGAGGTCACTGTGAGGCTACAAGTCCAAGACTAATTAATAATGATGGTAAAACACAGCAGCTACATTCTCAAAGAGTAAAATCTGAATAGGACTAATTATTTCTAGATAGAGGAATTGAAATGAAGTTTTGCCTAAAAGTCGATGAAGGCTCGGTTCTAGACCAAATTTGCTCACAAACAGAGGTGTGTTCTTAAACAAAACCCTAAAACTGTAACAGTTTAGTAAGCTGTAAATTAAGAGCCCTTAACCCGATCTTTTCCAAGGATTCCTTTGTGTCTGAAACCAGAAATGACAAAATCCAATTTGTTGGAGATTTGAATAAATACATTTTAAAAATCAGATAATACATCTTACAAGGAATGGAAATTTTCACACTGATTTAAAACATAACTAACCTAGGAATTAAGTTTTGTCCATGTTTCTCATCTAAATATTTTAAAAGAACAACAAAAATCAAAGCAGAGCTATAGGAAGTGAATGAAAGAAATGATGCTGAGAGGGTTAAAACTGAGTCTTTTGCTATATGTTAAATTCAAAGCAAAACTATGAATTTTCTTTTAACTCACATAGATGTGTGTGTATATATATATATATTTTAACTTAGGAAGAAGTTTCCTAGTTTTTTTCTAACTTGTGTTAACACTTTCACTCACTGAGAAAATACTATATGTACAATAACATAATAAATATGTTGAAAATTCACAAAGTAAGGAGACAAAACTCATTTTGTATTATTTTCCTTTCAAATTAGAAATGCTACAATAAAGAGCCTATTGCTGATGAAGAAAAATATGAAAATGGCAAGAGCTAAAATATGGGATTTTTAAAAATTCACCAGAAAGAATTTTCAAAAACTCAGTAGGAAGTAGGAACATTTGGAAAAGTTTTTAATTAGGAAGGAGATTTAGTAGAAATGTATACAGCCATTACAGTACCTATCTTAACGCTGTTTTTCAGCTTTGCCCAGCCCTCAACACAAGATGAACTTAAAGACAATACCACTGTCTTCACCAGGATTTTGGATCGACTCCTTGACGGTTATGACAATCGCCTGAGACCAGGATTGGGAGGCGAGTAACCTTATTATATTTTTGTTTTAGAGAATAATTATCGAATCTTTACATTACAATCTTGCTTTCCCTTTCAGTGGTAATCTCATGAAAATGGTAGCATGTAGTTTTAAAATTTATTTTTAGTAGATCCCTCAACGTTAATTCGATTTTCTATAGTAGTTTTGTACACATACTTGTATGTAGTAAAAGACAAAAAAACTCACAATAACATAACAAAGATGTTACATTTACTTGACAAACGCAATGCTGTGTCTAATCATTTGATTGCATGTGGACAAATGGGGATAATATTCTCCTTTCCAGATTGCGGTAACTTCACCTGGCACTGCTATTTTGGCACTGAATTCAAATAAGATATCTCTATTTCTGTTGCTTAAACATTTATTTTGGAGCTCGGCATGGTGCTCCTGCTCGTCATTCTAACACTTAGGAGGCTGAGACAGGGGGATGACAGGGCGTTCCAGTCCAGCCTGGGGTTAAGTAGTGAGTTCAAGGCTAGCCGGAATTACATAAGGAGACACTGTCTCGAAAACCAAACAGAGAAAAAAATAAGCATTTATTTTGAAGTATCACATAGAGACACTCTGTTTCGAATTAGATTACCACCAGTTCTAGGTTTGATGGTAAATGAGAAAGTACTATTTTTTTAAACCATGCGTTTCAGTTTGCACTCTAATTTTCTGTCATAAAATTTTATTTCTCTTGGCACATCAATTGATTTATACTGATGAATTTCTGTTTTTGAAGAAAATAAAACAATACCATATAAACTGTAACAACTGTTAATATCTGTAGAAATTGCACACATATTTGAATAAACCTTGAATAAAATAATAAAATGATCTTATTTAAACAAAGATTAATGAAACAAAATCGAACTACTAATCTTAGAGAAAAACAAGTCAGGTGAGAAAGTAAATTATAGTTCAAAGTCACACAAAAATCCAATATTACAGTCTACCATTCCCAGCTGTAGCTAATACTGCACCTTTTCCAACACACCTGGAGAAACTATTTAATAGCAATATTTAAATAGTACTGAAATGTCAGTATCAAGGAACCCACCTCTTCTTAGCACGGATAAGCAAGGAATAAGAAGCTGAAGAATTCAAAAACTGATTTTACAACTGAATGGTAGCAGGAATTTACAGTCATTTAAAAAATACTTTGCCTAGTGTACCCACGGATGGGCATCAGGAAACTGCCAAATGTCCTTCGTATCTTGGTTGTTGAAGAGGAACTACCTTGTCACAGTCGCTATTTGAATATATTCCACAGGTTTAGCTATTCAGTTTCAAACATTCATATCTAGACATGCTACACAAATTTCTGCAAATGCTACCTCTACCAAGCTTTTATTTAAATTCTTAATTTAAAAAAATCCTAAAGTGGCCAGGTGTGGTGACATGTGCCTGTAGTCGCACCTGCTCTGGGATCTGTGGCAGGAGGATCCTTTGAGCCCGGGAGTTCAAGGCCAGCCTGAGCAACATAGGGGGAGTCTCTCTCTCTCACACACTTTCTCTCTCTCTCTTAAAATAAAGAAAGTAAAAGGGGGGTGCAGAAAGGAGAGAGGGGAAAGAAGAAAGGAAGGGAGAAGTCTTTAAAGGCAAATTGAAGGGGTCATAAAATGGAGAGCATAATTGTTTACATGATGTATTAATGCAATATCTGTATCTATCTAAACATCTATATTGGCACGAGGAAAGTTGTATCCATTCATAGAATTTGAAATAAATTACAAAGTTTGTTGATAAGGGATGATGTATATAAAAAGAAGAAACAGGTTATTAATGTAAGCTTTTAAAAGCAATACTTTTGAAAGTGTGGGTAAAAATGTATGTGGCGCCTTTACTTAATCTCTTTCTTGTTTACAATAACAATCCTGTTTCCCACAATAACATTCTTCATAAAAATCAGCACAACATATCTAAAACCCTTCTCCTAATCCTGGCTTAGGAAACCCTATTTAACATTTTAATGTGAGTATATGAATATCCTCTGAAAGATTTGGGTGTAATTTTCAGCTTGTTAAAGAATTTTACAAACACACACAATTTCTTTAACAATCAGCTGTGTTGTCATATTGTTATTCGGGATAGAAGTAACAAGCATTAACTGCTACTTTTTGTCTAATTGCACATAATTTTAACTACAAATATATATAGTAACTCAAATTTAAATACAGTCTAAGCAGGAAGTATCTGTACTAATCCTTATGTGGATACTAGATCATAGAGATCCATGGACCTTGTAGATATAACTAAGGATAGACTGAAAAGTTTATTTTCAATACTTGTGATAGTGGGAAATTTGATTACAGAAATGATTACACTGATTCATCTTCAACATTACTATTTCTGAACTATTTTTGTTATCCATTTAATCTCTGAAAACAACAACAATAAGACAAGTAAACTAAAGAGTAGAAGTACTCATTGGACAAATATAGACAAGGTATATCCTTTACATTGAAATAAATATAGTATGCTGTAGTAATAGAGAATTCCAAGATTTAGGAAAACTATTTTTAAAAAATGAATGTGCTTTAGTCTTTACTGAAGATTCTTTGCTTTATTTTTACATTTCTCCTTCCTGCAAACACTGACTTACAGAACATGATGAATTTTAAAACAAATTGAAAAGTAGCTCAAATCTTTCCTGTATTTCTATTTTAAATATTTTCTGAGAATATAAGTACAACTAAAAGTATATTTGAGAACTTTGTAAAGTTTTAATTCTGACTAAACTTAATTTTTTATATTTCTGGAGTGCATTTTTAATCCTTAAGGGTTAATGTGGCATATGCTTATTACAGAGAATCATCAATATTTTTATGTACGCTTTCAGGATATCTGTCACTACAGAACTACAGTTTAAATCCTAAATATAGGTTTAAGACATTGTTAAAAATATAGTCAACTATAGAATTTGTGGGAAAATGTTAACACCACTGAATGCTGGCTGGTATGTTAAAATTATCTTACTGTTTTTCTTCGGGATTATTTAATTTCATTCTTTTTACCACAGAGTTCTGGTAAGTTAAGTACGACATGGATTCCAGTAAATCCTTATTGCAAGATGTAGACCCTTCCTTTTATTTTTGATATAAGCCATTTACTTTCAGATTTAAAAAAGAGAATAATATAGTTGGGGAAAGGAAAGGTAGAAGTCAGAAAAATAGGAAGATGGAAAAGAAAAGGTGAAGGAACTAAAGAGAGCAAAAAAGAAGGATAGACGATAAGCAGGGTGAACGAGGAGAAATAAGCAGGACTGAGGCGATGGAGAAGGGCAGAGCTCATGGGAAAGGGGAGGAATAGACACCTGAAGGGTGGGTGGACACAAGGCTCCTTGTTTTCCATCAAGACAAAACTAAAAGACGCCTGAGAAAATTCATTTTCCTTAGAGTTCCGCCTATTGCTTGTGGAGAGAATAAACTACGGAAACTGGGTGTTCTCCAACTTCCTAAAAAATTAAGTAATGCTCCTGCTGAACTACACCTATCTGGGTGAATCTCATTCACTTTCATATTGATTCCTCCCAACATTCTGCAAGTGGCAAAACAAAATCCATACCTGAGATGAAAAGGTTAATCCTGAAGGAAGAGTTCAGGTTTTTAAGGACAAATAATACCCTTTCAGTGGTAACCTTCCCTTATTTTCTGGTCTCCGGTATACACCAGCTGTACTTCATGACAGCCCCAAACCCCCAGGTGAGCCAGAGCGATGCAGGTTACTGTCCAGGTCGTGTGAATAAGCTAAAGTTTTTTCCTGCCCTTTGCCCACAGACTTTCTTAACCATCTAGTTTTCAAAAGACATTTTCTTCCATAGACAAATTCATCTCAGCTTTTTGAAAACAAATTAGGACAAATCCACTTTTAACTGGAACACGAATAGGATGGATTTGAAGGAATAAAATCTTGACTGAGGCACATTTTGGAGGGATTGCTGAACTTAACCCTCTTCTTCCCTGTTCTTGGTTGTTACTGGCAATATGGTTATAATTTCTAAATTGAGTCTCTAGTGCACTTTCAATAAATAATGCATTGGATGATGGATGCTTGTCAAAGATTTTATCAAACCACATAGACAAAAATGGTCAAGAAAAGAAATATGAAAAGGTACCCCTCATGAGACAACACCAGATGAATGGCTGGAGAGGTAGATACGTAGACTGGTACACAGGATTGTACACAGTGAGTGGACTCTATCCCTACTATATATTTAACAGTGCAGAGTTAAAGTTTTCTTCTTTGAACTATGAGAGTTGTAGATCTGAATGGTTTTGTTTTAGTGGTGGTGTTTTGTTTAGATTTTGTTTTAGATTTTACTTAAGGAAATCTATACACTTGAGGGCTGAAGTCTAAGCAATTAATTGGAAGCCTCAGTTAGGTCATTGGCATCTGGAGTTTTCTTTCAAGGAATTTTATCACTAACACATTATTTAAAGAATTATTTATGACTGCGTATTTTTGTTTTTCTTTTTTGGTGCTGGGGATCGAACTCAGGGCCTTGTGCTTGCGAGGCAAGCGCTTTACCACTGAGCTAAATCCCCAGCCCCTATGCCTTTGTATTGACTTACTCTAATGTACAGTAAGTCTCCAAGTTAAGAACAAGTTCTGGGAGAACAGTCGTAAATCAAATTCATTCCTAAGTCTGACAAAGTGAGTCTCACACACCTTTGACACAAATATACAAGGTAAAGCATAAAAAAAAAATTCACACTTTGCATGATCTTGTCCTCATTCTTTAGAATCATGCCAAGAGTTGAGCGATCCATGTTATAAGAATGAGCAACATCTATCATCTTTTTGCCTTGGTCCAATCTTGCGATTCTTCTCACTTCTGTTTCCATGGCTATTGCCTTGCACTTCCTAGCAGGGCTCGCCACATCACACTGCTTTTCCTCTTACTTTTGGACATCCTGGGCTCTGTGCACTGTACTTCTGTACACTATTCCACTGTGCAGTTCACGCAAGCAGCACAACTGTGACAACATCTGGCAGACATATGAGTTGCTTCTGTGATTTGTTTGTATCTATGAATGTTTGTAATGCGAGGTCTGTTTGTAATCGTCAAAGTTCACAACTCAAATGTTTGCAAGTTGGGGACTTACTGTAATTTGCCTAATCTCTGATTATTCATGCTATCATAAAACCACTGGACTAATCTTTAGCCCAATGATGTGAGGAGATCTCAGCTTTAAGACATAAGAACCCAAAATTCTCCCAAAGTTCTCTACTCCTAGCAAAATGGCAATGACTTATAAGGGTGGTCACCTTAAGACTTGATTCTTAGGTGGTGTTTCTTGATGTAAAAATAAGAAAAAAAGTGAAAAATTAAGAGTGTGATAAAAAGTAGAATAATTTTGTGTTATTTCGTGCAGTTTGGTAAAGCATATATCATGAGAGAGTATAGTATATTCCAGTGACGCCAGACCTTCTCAGAGACTAAGTGCCCAAATGGCAGCCCCAAACCTACTTATTCCAAAGTGCTAACGCTGCAATTAAATCTGAACACTGAGGTTTTAGTTTAGAAGAAACAACTATTATCTGATGCTTGGCTGCTGGAGCAGGTTGGCTCACAGGCCAACAGAGAGGGCTCTGCGTGCCTACTGTGGCATGTGCGCCACAGGTTCACCCACACTGGTACATACCATTTTAAATTTAAATTCTATGTTGCTATTTGATGCCTGTGATCCCTGAAAACCTTTACTATTATTTTGCATCCTATGGGATATTGAGATCACAGACAGAACTATATTCATGTTCAACTACTCTTTAAAAGTAATACTGCATATTAATATCGACAAATTCAGAATTTTTAAAAGGAGAGGACAAGATATTTGGTCACAATGTGATAGTGTTAGATAAAATTAAAAGGTTCTACTGAAAATGTAAAAAAAAAAAAAGGTTCGAGCTGTTTGATACCTTTTCCTGGTTGTTACATTTATTTTATCAGAAAACGTCCTCCAGTATTGTATTTTAAAATTCTACTTTTGGAATCCATCCTTTTTAATTTACATAATTTTATATGGTTATTTTAATGCAAGGTGTGGAGCACATGCTCAGGCTTTGGCAAGGTCACTCAATTTCGATAGAAATACTATATCTAGAAATTCCGTAACAGTTGAATTTCAGAGAAACGACAGCTAACCAAAAGCTCAGGAGGAACTTTGAAAATGAACAGAAAGCACCTTTTAACCCACACAAGCTAAGATCTCCAGGAACATTTTGAATCTGACTTGTCTAATGAATCGAGTCTTGATCCCCAAAGCAACGTCTAGCATATTTATCAAACCACCTACTCTCATCTGTGCTGCTGTATAGAAGTCATCTTCCTGATTAGCGCCAAGAATTCTCCGAGATAAGATTTAGCTGGGGAGACTGTACTCCAGTTATAGAGGCCAATCTTAGTAAGCAGCTGCAGTTTATTTTTTGTGCAACTACTCTGCTATTTCCCATCCTGATTCTGGTATGAGTATGGGATTTTTAAAAGAAAATTTTCTATAGATTATTCCTTTTTATGACAGAAACTCTATTCTGTATTTAAAAAAAATAATGTAGTGTTCCTGAGATGAGAGTCTCATTATTAATCATCACAGACTGACACTTTTGGAAAATGTAACAGAAAACAAGGTCTTATGTGATAAAATAGTCCTCTAAGATTTTTATACTACTATTTTCATGTAACTAAAGAACTCTAATAGGAAACATGATGCTTTAAAGCTACAACAAGTTACACAATTTATACCAGGTTTTATACAGACCCCCCCCAACCCATTCCTCCAAAAGTGCCACTTGTATACTTCCCACAAAGTTAGAGGTCTCCAAGTAGAAAGCACTCATAAGGAGGGAAGGGGAAGTTTCTCAGTGGAAATAAGATAAATGTCTATTGTAATAAAATTGACCTTTCTTTCTTGGAAATACTGCGTCATTTAAATTCTTGGAATCCAAAAACACAAAAGGGTCTGCAACTGATCTTGAAACCTGACTTTCTACTCTATATCCAGATTTAGTAGCAAAATATATTCAAAATGAAAAGCGTATCAACTAGAGGAAAGTGGCCAGTTTCTCTAAGGTGTTAAGAAAAAAGAAACAAAAGTGTTGCTCCAGGCAGGTCAGCAAGGAGCTGGAACATTTCTTAGTGCAGGAATAGCTAGTGAGGTTTATACGGGAGCCCATGATATTTTTAATTTATCAATAGGATAATTTTAAAGTATAATTTTGAGATACATTTTATTGTGATGACTGACATTAGTCTATTTAGTCCCCATGTCCTCTTTGCCCTTGTGAATTAATAGACAAAGTAGTTCGGAGAAGGCAATACCCCTCCTTCCTAAGTTGTAAGTCCATGGAAGCCAGCCTGTGAGCATTATCCACAGACAGAATTTTCAGTGATAATATGGACAACGCCATATTGAACAAACTATTGTGATGTGTATTATTGATATTACCTACAATCTTACCCCGTACACCCCTTTTTCCATTTTGTTCATTACAGTCAGCGTTACGATCACTATTCACATAGCAACAGCTGTCTTCCAAAAGTACAAGTAACACCCGTTACTTCAGTATGCAAAGGCATCCTAGTGCATTAGAATGAAGGTCAGTTGCTTTCTGTAGTACACAAGACTCATCAGATGTGGTTCCACTCACCTCTAGCACATCATCTTGCACTCTGATCATCAGAATCAAGTTCCAGATATGCTGGACCTCTCTTTCTTCGATATATCCACCTTGAGCTTAGATTCGCTATTCTGTTTTTTTCCTGTTTTTAACATCTCCCTCTAGATCTGGCTGTCACTGACTTTTTCTCACTTTTAGGTCTCAGTTAATTTCAGACGTTTTTTCAGAGCATTTATAATGGTCTGAATTTAATTAGGATAATTTGTATGTACATGCAGGTACATAACTGTTATGTAATTATACCTATTTAAATCTACATAGCTATCTGCCTATCTAGCTAATCCATCTAAAATATGTTTTCCTGAAAAAATCTGAGAGGTATGCTACAGAATAGGTGTTTCGCACTTTCGTAAGTCACTATATTGCTATTTCTGGAATCATGCCCAGCTGGCACATAGAAATTTTTATTGACTAAATTAACGCACCCACCAAATGCCTCTCAAAGAGTTTTTGACAGCATAATCATATTTAACCCTTCGATGTTATGTATTTGACTGTGAAGATATTATTTCTTCATTTAAGAAGTGAGAAAATGGATTCAGAGGTCTAAAAAGATTGTATCTAAAAATCATGCAGCTTGTGCTTCAGAAAAATTAGAGTTAAAATCTGAGCACTTAGACTCTTAATCCAATGAGCTTACTATTTTACTATGCTTCTTATCTCATTTTTACCTCCAGAACTAATCATCTTTTTAAATTATCACTTCAAAATATCTGTTATTTCAATACTTATCAGCAGGGTATCAACAATGTAGAAAACTTCCAGTAAAACAGATCTGCTCTCTATCAAGAGGACATGATAAAGTATTTGTACTTTTCTACATATACTTGTATGTATGTGTACATACACAACATAGCATCGAAGTATGTGTTTAAGAAATGAGTTTAAGGGGCTGAGGATTTAGCTCAGTGGTTAGAGTGCTTGCCTGGCAAGCACAAGGCCCTGAGTTTGAAACCAGCACCAAAAAAAAAGAAAAAAAAGAGTTTAATTGATTTATCATCAAGTATTTTACACTGATTTATTATTCTGAGGTAATTGCAACAGTTTTAATAACAATTATCATAACCCATTTTATATAATTCTATGCAATTTTTCCCTTCAAAATGAACATACATGGACATTTATGCTTAAGGAATCTATCAAGTTTGGGATATGGAAGATTATCGTGAAGAAAATAGATTGTAAAATTCTTTGAATAATTAGCTCTTTGAACATGTCTGACATTCAATTTACTTTAAAGAACTTCTATGTTCAGAGGATTTCCTAATTTCATGGAGGGTTCGGTCATATTCAGTTTTAAGTTGGTCTACAATCCTTTTACCTACATTTCTTCAGAAATCACTGACTCATATTGTATGCACTTAAATAGAAAAATCTGTTGACCATACATCATGTGATCTACAAAAAGACTTTGGATGTCTTTCAGGTATTTCTAATGATGGATATATGGACGGAGAGATAGCTAGATAGATGATAGATAGATTTTTGAGTAGGAATCCCACTGAGATGAGGAAACTGATGGGACTAAATCTTCCTAGCGCTTAGGAAAAGAAAAGATCCTCAGTAATTTTCTTAAATCTTAGCCAAAATACATAAGAACATTTTCCATTTAAGCCTGGTCCTGAACCTAAGAAGGTCTTAATTTCAAGTCATCATTTCTTTGCCAAGGAAAGGAGTTAACCATGCTACACTTTGCTGTTTTGCTGCAATTTATTCACAGTGCTCTTGAGTCTTTGCACTTAGCATAATAAACCTTCTGGTTGTTTTATTTTGCAAGAGAGATAAAGGTATTTATTAGGCAGAGATTTAAAAGTATGTACTCATAGAAATAGAGTAGAGTCCCTCAAGAAAGAAGAACCACAGAGGCTGGAGGGTGCAGGACGATGATGGGGTACAGAATGACATTTGCCTCTACCTCTTCCCCTTCTTATACTATCTCTTACCCCTTCCAATCAGCAGATGATTGGCCACTGCAATCCCTCAACTGGCATCCTTCAGTTTTGCAACTTGGAATTTTTTTTTGTTTGTTTGCAAGAGGCAGAGAAGAAGATAGAGAAGAATAATCAGAAAGTCTTCAAGGATACATCTGTGACTAGAGTGTGTGGTCAGAAGGTCATTTCAAAGCCTCGCAGCATGGGGCTTGAGGACCAGAGTCTTTGCCGTTCAATATTGCAATAGTGAGTTTTGGGAAATCTCAGAGGCAAGTGGCCAGTAGACAACATGATGAAGTGTTTGAAGGTGATGAACCAGTATGGTAAATGCAGTTAAGGCCAAGGATAGATAAAGGAAAAAAAATAGACTAAAATGCAGTTCCAGTCATTTACGTAAATTGCTTTCCATTTATGTCTAATCTCCATACAGCACAGTAACAATTATGCACGGCAATAAATGTGTCTAAACTTAACCATGTTTCATGTTCTATTTAATTGGTACAATAATCTTATAAATATGCTTTTAGGTCATTTAATTTGTTGCTTAAGTACCACAATCATCTACTACTCTAAAAACAATGGAAGGAAAAGATCCCATATATTCACTAAGTGGACATCTCAGTTGTTCAGGGCAGTTTGTCATGTAAGATAATTCAAATTGGTTGTTCCTAAAACATCTGGTGGGCCAGTTTTTTAAAACTTGATGCTCCGGAATTCTTCCTTAAAGTGCAAAAACTATATGCTCTCCCCATATTCGAGAAATAGATAATAGTGACAGAAAGTCTCCAGAGGAGCTGTCTCAGGTTGCCAACTATGTGCAGATGTCCGGTCGAGATTTGCAGGTATTCTGTAAATGAACATGCAACTCAGGAATTTTAAAAATGAAAAAAACCAACTGACATAATTTTGTTTCCATGCATATCACCTATTTCTATAAGACATTCACTGTAAATGCTATACTTCATAGTCAAGAGAAAACTAAAATAGAGCTGTAAAACAAAGTAAGGTTGAGTCAACTAATTTTAATAAATATACAAAAGGAATATCTGACTATATCAAGACATGCTGGAAAATAATTTAGATATCATTTCTCCCCATCATATAGTTTCAGGAGCACTTAGTTGCAAGAAATTATTACATCAATAACAAGAAACAAACCTATTTCCAATGAGAGGCATACTTGGCACGAAAAAATTTCAAGCAAAAATATACCCAAGTGCGTTGGGCTGGGGATTTAGCTCAGTGGTAAAGTACTTGCCTTGCAAGCACAAGGCCCTGAGTTAGATCTCCAGTGCTCTCTCTCTGTCTCTGTCTCTCTCTCTGTCTTAGTCTGTCTGTCTCTCCCTCTCTCTATATATATCTGTGTGTGTGTGTATATATATATACATATATATATATATAAATCTCCAAGTCTTTATTACTTTTTATCTTCTTTTTGTACTTTTTCATGATGATAAATAACTATCTTCTATCAAAGAAAATTCAAGTGATATTTCTTTTGCTTGGTCTAGAAAGTGAAATGCTGCAAGAGCATTATTTTAAATTGAAAAGTGGCTGTGATATTCTAATAAAATGTAAGTTCTTTATGGTATCTTAGTGAATAAAGGATGTTTTAACTAAAGAAAAGATTGTAGCACTGTGCGACAGGGAGGGAGGTGTACATGCTGGGGAAACGCCGGAAGGGCAGGAGCAAATGTGGGATATAAGACGGGCAAGATGGCTGAGACTCACTGCTGACAGCTTTTGCAGTAGTCCAGGAGAGCTGAGGTTGCAAGTGGGTTCTAAAAACACAACTCTACTTTGCTTGTCACAGTCTAAGTCTTCATTTTGAATTACTTAACAGATAAATGCCAGGTAATTCTTATGTCAAAAGGCTGATTTAAACATTTTGGAATCAGTCACATTTTTTCCACAGAAACAAAATATCATCAGTTTGGCTAAGGAAGGGTGCTCGTAACTCCGAGTGTTTTCTCAATTGAGATGCATATATGTGTGTCATATAACATGATCCTGCAAGAAATTTACACCAAATGTACAGTATACAGAATTTCTTAACTAAAGTGAACTCCTGAAGAGACAAGTCAGCTTTTCATTTTAAAAGGAATGTATTCCTGTATATATAGGATCACATTCTAAGGTCTTACGCTGGAGAAAAAAATGTACAGACAAACGAAATTAACTGCTTAAGATACTGCACTGTTATTTCTCAGAACTAAGGTGAAAATTACATAGCTATCCTTCCCATTCTCACCCCTCATCAAATCCCTTTCCTTTCTACAAGGAACATTCTTCTATTTCTTGATGAGTGAACATTTCTTTGAAAATGTCAGTGTTGTATTGGCACAGAATGACAACAAATGATCATATATATCTATATATGTATACAATGAGAGGCCAATATAATAAAATCACACTGAATGTAAAACAAAATGTATTAATGAACTTTTTCTATGCCACAATATAGTCTCCTCATCTAGAAATTGAAAATATTTACATAGGTTGTCATATTTTTCCCAGGGAGTAAGAGTTAAGTCAGTTATGATTTACGGCAAGAAAACAATTATTTATAAAACGTACTCTTGAGACCTTAAAGAGTTACGAAAGGTTGTTAAGGCACACTACTTACATCCCAAGAGTAGCCTAGACAACTCGATTATCTGTCTAGCTGCGTAAAAAATATTTAAGTTTAAGACATACTGTATGCTGATGTATTTTTATTGCAGTACAATGTGGTTTAGCATCATTTAGGCAAGTGTGTCCATTCTTGAAGAATTCATTAAGAAGCAGCTGAGTTCTCCATAAAGTCAGCCTCCCAAAGTGGCATATTTAGGTTCTGTTCTCCATCGAAAATATTAACTGTGAAATTTCATGTGTAAGCAGTAAATTATCAGGACTACACAGTGGACCAATTTTAGAAATAGCTAATCAAAGCCAATAAATTTCCCATTTGGGTGTGAGTATGTGGTGGTGAGATCTAATAAGGGCTGTTGATAGATACTCACTGGCCCAATTTCCTGCTTCATCAGAGCGTGTAACCGAAGTGAAGACTGACATCTTCGTCACGAGTTTCGGACCTGTTTCCGACCACGATATGGTAAGTGACACTGCAGCTCTGGTTTCTGGGCATATGTTTTTAAATTTAACTTTTGAAAGAAATATAGAGATTAAGTATTTAGGAGCTAATCTGAAAAAAATTGACTATATCTTCCTTTGTGTATATAATATCTAATATCATAATATCCTTACATGATATATTATATACATATATTATAGACATGCATAAATATACATATGTACTTAAAATAGAAAAACAGTATTTGCTTTCCAGGTCAGTCCCATTTCTATGGCTGTCAGTGCTGTATTTATTATTTCTTGTTCTCCATCCCTGACATGACTGCCTTGCTTTGGCTTGTATTCTGCAAGCCGTATAGTACGAGTACGAGTTACCCTTCATACTGGGTAGGAGGCCATGCTGTTACAGAGACGCCAGATTTTCAAATAGCCAGCACCATTACACAAGAGCTACCAATACTGTGATTTCTGACTATTTTGACCCTCAACGAGAAATGAGTGTAAAAGTTGAGCCGATGTTTGACCATTATTAAAATGGTTAGAAGAGAATACACTAGGGGGAAATGCTGTATCTCATTTCAAAAGACATTCATCCAATTACTACCAAAAACATTAATAACATGAATAAATAACTGTCCTTTCTTTTCCCCCACGTGAATAAATTAGCATGGATTTCTATCCAGTTTGGTCAGAGTTGGTAAATCAGTAGAGCTTTGCCAATGTTATATAATTTTTCTAAATTCATAACAGCCCAGCTTGGATGTAAGCAAAACATTACAAAGAGGTCATGAACACAAACCACTATGAATAATTTAAAGATATATTAATTGGATATTATCTTTCAGAAAGCTTCTTTGTTAGTATTTATCTATAAGTCCTTAGATTTCAAGGGAACACAGAGTGATTTAGAATAAAAGTTTCAGAATGATTCAGATTTAAAAGCAAATTTAACTTTTTTCTGCCTGTGTTCTATATAATCCACAAGCGATTCGGCCATCTCCCTCACCTGCTCACAATATTAACCACTTGCTGTAGTCATTCACTTGAGTCCTACTTTCTGTGAGGCAGTGCACCTTGAGGGCTAGCAGGAAAAGACTGTAGGATTCAGAGTGGCAGATCCAAACCTCACCCTACCAGCATCTGACCCTGAACAAACTGCTTTAGCTTCTAAGGCTTAAAGCCTCTCAACTGTTCACATTATTACAGTTTCCTGCACCTGTTAAATTGTTAATACATTGTAAGTGAGATGCATAAATAAAATGCATGTCTATAGTGCTCAATAAACAATAGTCATTGTAATTTTATTTTTGAGTCCTTTATGATGCCATGTACTCTTCATGGAAATTTTCCTTCTCTTCATTCATCTAAATCCTGTATTTCCAGAGGCCCAAATCGAGAACACATGCTTAATGAAATGAATTTTTATGAACACAATACCAAATTTACTTTCCTTTTTGCATTATCCACACTTATTGACTATAAAATATAATTTAGTTTTTGGTTACCTGTATACTACTGCTTTGTAGAGTTATTTCTCTTCTATAAACAAATGTCTTATTTTCATAAAGTGATGTCACAACTTGTAAAGACATACTTGTTTCAGAAACCTCACAGTACTAGTTCATTGAGGGTTTAGTGGAAGTATTAAATTACTGCTTACTCGATGAGGGGTTTAGGAGTGTACATTGTTGTGTAACAGTTAAGATCTCACAGCCCCAATAAATCCAACCCTCCTGCCTAAGTTCTGAACATTTTGAGAAACAGGACAAAAGAGTAAGGGGCAAGAAAAATAAAATGACATTTTATTTTGTTTTGTTTTTAGCAACCATAATTCTATCTCTGTCTCTGGCATCTGGGATGGTGCCTCATGGAAGTTAAAAAGTTATTGTTAAAGGACAGTGCCCGAACAAAGCCACATATGATCAGACACTTCTCCCTTAGAAAATACTTAAGTTATTGGTTCAGATTAATTGAGATTTAAAGCAACAATTAGTTTTCTTTTTTCATCTTAGAATAAAGATACAAATAGGAATTTTTGGTACACTCTTACCTCTGTATTTATCATGAATTATATTTTTCAGCTGTCACATGGGAATAACAGAGTGTCTAAGTAAGGATTCTTTCTATTGCCTAAAACTTCTGAACCTGTCAAAGTTTGACTGCTTTGTCAGGGGATCAAATTAGTCATCATGCGACAATTCATTTGCTAAGTCTCTACTAGAAATTGTACCTGATCATCTTGTTTACAAGATTAATCACTTAAACTATACCATGGGAGAATTATATAAAAAAGTAGTATGATTTAGAGGAAATCGAAATTAGAAAGCAGGAAGGCAAAGGTATTTTTCAAAACAGAAAATAATTTGTTGTTTTTAAAGCAAGCTCTAATAAAAATCTACTTAATAAAAATAACTGTAATGGCATTTATTGTTATTTAATGCTTATGTACATTAGGCACCATGTGAAAGCTTTACAGATGACATTTCATTAAATTCTCACTGGAAACCTTTTAGATAAATATTATTCTTGCCCACATTTGCCAGAGAAGGAACGTGATCCCCTACTTAACTCAGCAGCAGAGCCCAGGCTGTCCGTCCCTACAGGCTCCACCACTCCCAGGGCATCTGACTTCATCCGGAATAGAAAACAAAATTAGGGCAGCTCCTTAACTTTATTTTAAAAACCATTAATTGGCCATCAAGCAGCACATTCCCAAGGCACTAGGTTCTGACCGAAATATTCAGGCAGCACAAATCACACGGCCTTGTTTTCCATAGTGCTTAAAATGTGTTAAGTGAAAACACACACGGATGGCAAATAAATGGCGCAAAGGATAACATTTTAACACAGTATTGATTTAGGAACATAGTGCATGTTTTGCCCCAGATCTTTGGAACGAGGCTTTCATTTTTCAGAGACCTACACTCTGTGGAGTAGAACTCAGAGAGACTCTTTACTTGTATGGTGGGGCTGGAACTCGAGCAAGGAATTCAGCGGATCTTATTTATTCCCACTCTTTCCCCTCTTTTGTATTCCGCTCTTGTCTGTCTTTGCTATGATTGCCTTCTCACTTCCGTCAGGTTTCCTGTTCTATCAGACTTACACAGAAATAGCATGTTTTCATTCCCAGCTACATAGAAATCTAACAGAAATTCTGTGTTGGGAAACTAATAAGATGAGAGAAAAATAATCATTTGTAGTATGTAATAATCATTTCCTATATTCCAGAAATTCCTACAATTGTTCATAATTATTAACTCACTTTTTACACTAGCCAAGTTAGTTATCCCCACTATATAGATTCTGAAGCCAGGGCTTCACAACAGTATGAAAAATTACCTGAGGTCAGTTAGCCAAAAAGTTTAGAATTTATATCCACAACCAATATGCTGTGTACCTGCCCCATTGCTCCCCCTTGCTCTGAAGTCTTACAGAAGAGGATCTGACCCACCTAACTCCAGATGCCCATTCTTTATTCCTTTTGTTTTGTTTTGTTTTGTTTTTGAGACAGGGTTTCGCTATGCAGCCCAGGCTGCCCTTTAACTCTGATCTGACTCAGCCTCCTGAGTGCTGGGTTTATAGGTGTGCACCACTACATCTGGCAAGATGCCCATTCTTTTATTTTCTTTTCTTTTATTTTAATGGTACATTTTAGATGTACATAGTGATAACATTCATCATAGGGGATTTGTACCTGTACATGATACATCTTGTTGCTTCTTTTTTTCCCATTCCCCTCCCCCACCCCTCCTCCCTCCCTATTTACAAAAGCTTTGTTTCCATTTTTTCCTTCCATTTCTTATTTCTCTTGTCCTCTGTTCTTTTCCCCCTCCCCCTCCCTTGATCCCTTTCCCATTTTGACATTTTCTTCCCTTTCCCAATATAATACATTTTAGTCTTTATTTACACCTTCAGTTTCTCACACCAGAGAAACAACGCGTATGTCTGATTAACTTAAACATGTGTGTCCGATTTATTTCACCTAAGAGTATGGTCTCAAAATGCATCCATTTACCTGGGAATATCTTGACCTAATGAGTTATACTTTGGGGCCAGGTCAGGTTACATAAGTAGCCACTGGGAGCCACTTCCGGCTAGCCCAGCAATCACAAAGGAGAAGTTCTCAGACAAAGGGAGACTGGATATTTACATGCTTGGACACCACAAACGGCTTGCATTTCAGTTCTCATTTCTACTTCTAACAGAGTGGAAAATGGAAAGCAAGCTTACCCAGTTAGTGTTGCTACACATGGACACATGCACCCATGAGTAAACAGTACACTCTGCGAAGGCATGATGACTGAAGTCAATCCGGTGATCTCATTGTCTGCCATTAGCACAGGTAAACAAGGCAGGCTGCAAACACAATAAACATGCAAATATTAGGACCCTGGAAAGTTTTGACAGACTTTTTTGCGGGGGAATCATTACCTTTGGGATATATCTCGTCGGAGATTAGACAACAAATCTATTTTAATTTTTAGTATTTGGTTTTCAAACAAATCGCCTTGGATCAAACAAACAAGTAAATCAAAACTTTAGACTCCTGTGAATATAGACATCTTAGACAACTTTGGAATCTTGATTTTACGAGTTGTCGTTCCCTCTTCCATAGATAGACAAGTTTAAAGAAGCTCAGCTGGATAGAGAATAGAATGTATGTGGCTAGAGTGTAAGTAATATAAATATCATCACATATCCAAAGCGTATCAAGCCTATTGTCCCGAGGGGGAGAACACACACCATGCAAACTCGATCCACCCACACTGCTGCCCTGACAATTACTACCACACTGTATCACTCCCTGATACAATTCAGTTTCCTTCTCCATTTCTCTCTTCATGGAAAATACCATTCTATTCTCAGCCTACTCCTCCCTGAGTTTTTCTGACAATATGCATGTCCAAATAGTTTCTCCTTCTGCTGAATTTAACAGATGCTTGCCAATGTTTGCACACACACACACACACACACACACACACACACACACACACCCCTAACTAGGAAAGTAACTCATCTTGCTTACATCAGCGGAATGGCTTCATGTTAAACATTTTTATTTCTACCTCAGTCAGCAATTAGCACTAGAAACCATCCACTAATCACTGTGGATGACGTGATCAGTAAGGACTCAACAATACAAAACTCATGCCACAAAGATAAAACTTCAGTGACTCTTTACCAGATTTAATCCTAGGAAACAGACGGGTAGTTAAATCTGTGCATAAAATGCCTAAAAGCACACATTGTGTGTCTAGATGATATGTAGAAATTTTTTTAAAAAGCTGCTTTAAAATGCATCGGGGTTTAGAGGTTTAGGAAAACGTAGCATGCTGTTTTCAAGTTAGACCTCCTAGCTTCTAGCATGTTAGGATTAATGGAGGATGTGGTAATCTTTCAAATCATTGAGTTCCAAATTTAGTGCCAGCGTAGTAAGCACTGCAGTGAAGATAAATATTACTCTTTTCAGTTTTAAGATCCAGTAAGTCATATTGCTTGTTTTCAGATTAGCAGATGTTTGTCTTTGGGTACTGCCATAAGGAATGCTGTGTTAATTCAAATAAATAGATTCTTTGGCTGTGAATGATTATGGCTTCACACATTTCTCATGTCACTCACACACACACAATCACAAGCACACTTACGCACATCCAAACACTCTGCATTTTTTCCCCTTTTGGGCGTGGGGGTGAATTCAAATTACCAGTAAAAATGGGTTCCCTATATTCATAATCTTCATTTTGTAGAACTGAAAGTTTACATACCGTCTCTGTTAAAAAAAAAAAAGTTTACTTAGTAAAAAAGATGAGATTTTTACACCTATGTAGACCCATGTCGACTTGGTTGTGCTGGGAGATTTTCAGAGACCCTGGGAGATTCTCCAAAATACTGTGATTTATCTTCGTGATTTAAATATTTTCCTCATAATACCTTCAGGTGTGAGTTCGTTTTTTTAAATTGTAATGTAGTCTACTTTCTCTAGCGTTGCCATAGAGGAGCATGGTGGTGTTATCTTACTTTCACATATTTATGGAGAAAACATTTTTCTACCCAAGAAATATGTTGGACATAATAGATTTTTTAAAGAAGTTATTACACAAACCAGTGGTTCACCTGATGCTAATATACTTCTGGAAGCACACCTAACTCACATTTTGCTTGCAAATTTACAGAAATTACGCATTGTCTGTAAGATATTTGACTTACAAAATAAATCACAGTGAACTCTTTGCCATTTTCCAAAATGATCTAGGAGTATACAATAGATGTGTTTTTCCGTCAAAGTTGGAAGGATGAAAGATTAAAATTTAAAGGACCCATGACAGTTCTCCGGTTAAACAATCTAATGGCAAGTAAGATCTGGACTCCAGATACCTTTTTTCACAATGGAAAGAAGTCCGTGGCTCATAACATGACAATGCCCAATAAGCTGCTGCGGATCACAGAGGATGGCACCTTACTGTACACCATGAGGTAAGCATGGCTGCATTTCCATTCATCTGTCCTTTGTACTGCTTTCTTTTCCACATGTAGGCAGTCATTAAGTTGATGGGCCACGGTGGGACACTGAGTGTCCAGGGTTTCCTGGTGTTCAATCATAAGAAGTTATTTTGCTATAAAAATCTTAACATGTTGAAATATTATGCAAGCATTAAAATGTTCAATAAAATGACTATAAGAATGAAAAGTACTTACATATATTAAGAAATACAATATAAAAAAATATACCTCTACAACCTGCTCTAATCCCATGTATGGAACCTATTATCACCACTATAAAATTCATATACTCCCACTATCCAGTAAACTCTAACTTAAATTTCTAAAAGCTATCAACTGTTGTATATCCCCAAATATTTCTACTAAAACTAAAGTAACAGACACCAGAGGAGATGGGAAATCACAAAATTCTTAAAACAGATTCAATTTTTTTCACTTTTTCAAGTGAAAAAGCATATGAATTCATTAATGGTATGGTTAGCCATGTATTCTTAAATTTTACTTAAGGTGAAAACTATGCATATTCTCTGGTTTGTAAACATTTCTTTGTTTTTAAAATACCTGGAAAATTCAACATCTAATAAATGGTCAATACATATTAGGTTAAATGAAGGAAGCATGAAACAAACACAATGAAAGTCCTGAACATTTTTCAAGAAGAGTTATTTAAAGATATTCCTAGCTCATAAGAAAATGTGAATTATCCAAGACTTACTCTGGAGGGCACCAGTATTTCATTCCCAGACAACTTTTTAGGATGTTGCTTTTGTAAATCTGGCCAACGCTTGGTAATTCAGACTGTCCAGATATTCTCATTGTGTAAAAAGGTAATAAAGACAAAACTCTCAAATTGGTAGGTTGCATTTTGCATGAGAACAGAGTGGTATTTTGCCTTGGGTGAAAGCTGCCAAAATGCCTATCTTTCCAAACACAAGCTTCCAAATTAGAAAGAAGGGGGGGTACAGAGAGAGAGAGAGACAGACAGACAGACAGAGACAGAGAGACAGAGAGAAAAAGACAGATTTGAAATCTGCATTAAATATTGGACCCAACTAATCGAAGTGTAATACAGCTTAAAAGAATGAAAAAACAAAATAGCTACACTAAAAGAGAAAAGAGAGGCCTAGCAGATACATCTGTTGAGAACTCACCAAATAATTTAAGCACAACCTAAGTATATTTTGAAATTTGCGATATTCTTCTCTGGTTACAAAAAGGGAAAAAAATCATGTATTTTTCTTTGAGCCTAAATCCAATATTCATTCTACCCAAGTGGTGATTTTTCTAGGGTTGTCCTGAATAGTTTACCAGTTAATGTTTTCTAATGGATGTAAAGTTTTTCATCAATAACACCTATACCTTCTATCTTTGAAATTTCTCACCACCTTCACTGATGTGTTATTACTTTCTTTACACTTTCAGAATGCAATTTAATCATTAACCTACAGATCTTATATTTCTTTTAATCAGTATTATCATCACTTGATTTTACTGGCTAGAAAGCCCTCCTGCCATGTTTTTAAACTACTTAATCATATGGGTAATAAAAACCTTGCTAAAAATCATTTAAAAGAAATGAATATAAATTCCCTCACAATCCTACAAACTGAGAGCAGACATATTTCAGTGAATTCCTTTTTTAACAGTCCTTTTTTTAAAAACATGAACAGAACTCAAATTCCCAGAATATCCTAGGTACTAAAGAGGACTACAGCAGAGTGCCAGCTTAACTAGGCTATGGGATGGTAAATAGCACTAAATGGGTGGAATGTAATAATATCATGTACGAATTCTCAAGGAGACTTTGTTAATTTCAATCTCATGAAGCTTGAGGACCCTCCTCTTTCCCCTGCTCCCTCTTCGTTTTAGGCGTTTGGTGCTAAGTTTAGGGAAGGAGACAAAGCTGCACTTAGGAAAGTAGGATCTATCTTCTTTTCCTTACTACAATGCCTTCTCAACCAAAACCGAATTTGCATTTATGCATGAATTTTTATTTTATTCTTTTGCATTTTTCCCTTTTGTTATTAGTATATATTTCTTACTCATAACAAAAGCATTTCTCATGGGGGAATTGGTACACACACATGCTACATCTTGATCCTTTTTACTTCCCCTTGACACATGATGATTTTGTACATGTAGGATACTGGATGTGATGTTTCAGGGCCTATGTACACCGTGTAATGATCAAATAAGGGTAGTCAGCATATTCCTGCCCTCATCATGGAAGTATTTATTTGCTTAAATCTAGTTTAATTATGAAAACGTTTTCTGCAGCAAAGTAGATTGTGGATGGTGCTTATTTTGGAAAAAGTTAGCATTACTTGCCCACTGGACAAAACAAAATGTTGCCTATTTTCTCAAAGCAAAAAAACACAAAATGGACAGAATTCAGTCACCGTTGTAAATAATTCTTTTCAGATCACTTGGTTATTAACAACTCAGCATTGCTCTGCAGCTTGTGCCTCTTCTGCTTTGTTAATATGTTTGCTATATTTAATAACGTCTCACTCTGATGATCAGCAGATGTCTAATTTACAGAATTTTTGTTTGTATTCTATATTTCCCTTAATTAATAAGACTGACAGTGAGAGCTGAATGCCCAATGCACTTGGAGGACTTCCCTATGGATGCCCACGCCTGCCCACTAAAATTTGGAAGCTGTGAGTAAATTTATGTTTCTTATTCTTATGAGAGATCTAAGACTTTGAATAAGAGACCTCCAATTAGTGAAGTCTGTTAGACACAAAGACATCAAGAAAATTCAAATAGCAATGAATTGCAAAGGCTTCCTATAAGTAGCAATCCTTGATATTACTTTTTAATATTATTTCAGGAAAAGGGTTGTATTTATCTATTAAAACAAAAAGCATAAGTTCAGCTATTTAGTGGAAGAATTCTATCTTTGCTAAAGTTGTATCCATGAAAAAGGAGTAGAATACGGATGCTTGTATTTCGTGGATAACATTGTTATTCTCTTACTATTTTGCTATGAAATTTTGTTTTATTTTTGCATATAGTAAGAAAAAAACTTTTCCTGCAAATAAATGGGGATTATTGTGTTCATCGTATATTGTTACTGACATTGTTTGATCATAAAAATAATTCGACTTGTTTGCCAGACAGAAAGAAATACTGGTAGGTGGAAAAGGGACAATAACTAGATATTTCTTAAAAAGAAAGCCTTCATCCTATGGAGGTTTCTAGAAAAGAATTTACCCTCTTTGTACTCGTGCAATATTTCTAGATCAGCTGGGATGCCCCACAGAGTTCAAGAACATATACATGCTTTTGATGATACCCTAGATAAATATCCTTTATGGTAAACTTTTGGGTTTTACTATTTGAAAATACTGAGGTGCACCTTGGGGAAGCCAGGAGAACAATGGCCCTTAGAGCCAGGTTCTCTGGTCTCCTCACCATCCTTCTGCATCTGACCAGCGTGTGTGCATAAAGCAAGTGGGCATAATGCATTCCAAGCATCCTGCAGGGGAATTACCTACAAGGACTGAGTCAACTCCCAGGCTCCCTAACCAGCTTTCTGGTCTCACCAGACAGCCAGTCTGAGCAACTATTTTGGTGATATGATTCACAGAAGAAAATGGTGGTATTGTAGGAAGAGGGCTAGCAAAGAAAATAGCAGAGGGCCCTGTGCTCCTAAAGGCACTAGTCATGGAGAGACAATGTCGTCTATTTATAAATCTCGTTCTGTGCTGAAACTCAGGGGTAAACTACCTCAAAAACCATCAGCTAAACAGGCCTTTGGTGACAAGGTCCCTTCCCCCACCCATTCTCATTTTAATGTGCATTTTACTTTATGGACTGTAGCGTTTTCTCCTGAATACCAGCTCCATCTTTAAGAATGATAATACACAATATGTGTTACTTGCAGGTAAGGTAACATGTTAGATGTCCATATCCATATGAACTCATCTCATGTATAGTGTAAGCTCATAGTTAGGAAGATCACATATCATATTTTGCCTGAAACAGCTCTAATTTATTCCTAATATCCTGGAATAGCTATTAATAGTGCCCCAATTAACCTTCAAAAATCACCTAATCTAGACAAGGAATTACACATTTTGATATTACTTAGGATTTATTTCATTAGTAAGGACAACTAATGAAGAGAAGGGCTTATAGTTTCATATAAGATGTAGGAAGGTAAGTGATTGTCGGATGACTTCAGTATTTTAACAAAGTTGCTGTTTTAAGATATATTTAACAAAGCTGAAATTTTAAAATATCCTAAACCTAGCCCTAAACTTTACATGTTCTTTCTCATCACAAGATGGCTGCTGAAACTCCAGCCATTGCATCTACTTTCATAAAGAAAGGAAATAATTGGTGAAAAAAAAAGAGTTGTATTCATATCAAAAAGATAACATGTTTCTCTAAAATCCTAAGGGGGATCTATTCTTGTTTTATGAATCGAATGCACATCACCCTGCAAATGCAATTCACAAAGGGAGTTGGGAAAAACGTATTCTATCTCTGTGACCTAAAGAATAATAGAGGTATTTGGAGAAGGAAGCAAATGGATAGTGAGTGGAACATTTATGGTCTGGCATGTAAGGAAACTGGAATTCAAGAAAAATATGAAGGCCGTTTTCTACCGCAGAGTGGTGTGTACATGCTCTTTTCCCTGCCAGGGTCACTCTATCATGGGTGGTTAGTGTGACTGGGTTCTCCTGTCTTCCCACACCGTGGCACAAATAACATCTTCTAGGGGCTCCCCTGGGGACTTTACAGGCATCTGCCCTGCCCCTCTGCACAGTCCTCTTCCTTTCTCCTTCCCCTTTCTCCCTCTTCCTTCTCCTTCTTCTAAGCTGTGCTGGAGATCGAACCCGGGCCTTGCACGGGATAGACAAGGGCTCTACCACAGAGCTACAGTCTCAGCTTCTCCATCAGCCTTCCTTGACCCCAATGCACATTTATTTCATATTACTTATTGGGTATTGGTGATTAGTTGTATTTATTGGTTAATGCTTTCTTATTGTCTGAAGACCGTAACCTTCATGAGACCAGGATAAATTTGACTCAGCTTTGCCTGGTGTTGAGAGGAATACAAAGTATGCATGCAAATAAACACTTGGTAAATTTTTAAGGATTATAGGAATCAGATTTTGCATGCTTTTCCAGTGTTTACGCTTTAGAAACATAAGCACAAGATCAGTGGGGAATTAAACGAAAACAGAGAAGACTTGACACGGAAATGCAGGCTCAGCTGGTCCCACCCAGGAAGAGAGGGGGATGGTTATCACACCATCGCCTTGAGCAAGGGTGTCCGTGCATCTTCTAATCCTTTCTCTAACCTGGCTTTGTCAGCATGTGTCAAAGGTGAAGAAAGTGAGCAAAAATTCTTTGACCCATATTTCAAGTAAACATTGTGCTAAAATATATGGGAAGAGGATGAGCAAGAGTCGTTTCCCGAAATATAGTGGAACACTGCAAGAAATGTTTATGAGCTTCCCCAACAACCTCATACATATATTGATAAGCACTGAACTCGGCAAAGCGGATGTTCTTCTTACCCCTCTCCGTTAGGCTCTCATCATCACTGCTAAAATACACTTTCGGTTGGTTAGGGGTAAAGAACCTTCACACCAACAATTAACTCAAAGACAATGTAGGTGATACAGTTGTCATCTTTTAATTGCTTCTTAAGTAAAATATAAAATAAATCTCTGATTTTAAAAGAAGATAGTCAAGCTGTGGATTCTACCACTATGATCTAGGCACATATTAGGTACAGTAAGAGCTTACTGAGGGATTGTTTCTTACTAACTGCTGGTCACAGGGCCACAGAAACCAAGAAGAGAGGAATGAAGAGAAATGTAACCAGATTCTGAACCTACGTAACTTTAGAAATTACTTCGTGCAGCTCTCTCACACACATGGACAAAGGCCCCTAAAAGTGAAGCAACAGGTATCAGTCACTAGGAGCTCTTTCGATACTAGATCCACAATCCCAGTGTTACCTCCACAAAGTTCTTTTGTAATCCTAACCAAAATCTTTTTTGTCTTTAAATTTTCTTCCCTTAGATAATATGATTTATTTGAAATCATACCTCAAAATTTTTGAGTAAGTAGTAGAAGACTCTTTTTGATTTTCTTTTCTTCATGTTGAAATCTAAATGTTCTCTGACAGTAAATTTTCAGAGAAATTACTTCCCAGATACTGGGATTTGAGGAAACAGTAGGAACTATCACTTATTCTCCAGCCCTATGTATATTTACCTTCTCTATCTTAAAACACCGATTTTCATCTTGTAAGTTTACTCTTCCTTTTAGAAGATTTGCCCTGGGAGATGTGAATGAGTGAACTGTGTCTTCACAATAACACCCTGTTTGTGGTCGCTGGGCTGCATGTTTTCACACACAGTGGTGTTTTCTAAGAAACTGCAAGAAATGAGTCACCAAAGTAATATGAAATCATCAGTCGAAGGTGATACAGTTTTCCCCTTTGTGACTACAGTCGCATCTGATGAAAGGTATGCGATGATAGAGTCCAGCCACTACTGCTAACAGCAGTGGAATATAGTAGCAAGAGATTTAGTTTTTTGTGAAATGACGTGAGATCTAGGACTGGTTTCATCACTAATTACATGACCACAAACTATCCCTTCTCAGCAAACCAGCATAATATACAGTTTCACCTAAAGAATCTTACAACCAGCATTGAAGTAGAATGAATAGCATCCTAAATTGTTACCCCAGTTTTCCATTAAATAGTGATGGGCCCTTAAGTCATTTAAAGTTCTCTGCCTGTTTTACCATCCATAAAATATGATGAAACAATTTGACTTTTGGCACCTTTCAAATTGAGCATTCGATCATTCAATGGTACCATAAACTTGTATGACTTCTTAGGCAAAACAAGAATATATTATGTCCAGAAAAACCTTTTACTAAATGTAAATATCTGCAATTTTAAGTAATAGAGTCCTTTGCAAACTAGTGTGTTCTACTGTCTTCTAAGAGATTTTTTAAATCAAATTTTATACCCTCCTAGCTGATGCAATCTCCCTACTACGTAAAGTACTGAAATTCTTGATTTGTTAGGTTGACGAGGATGGCCATAATTAAAAAGGAAAAGTGGAAAGATCAAAAAGGACAAATTTCAAATGAGACACTGATCCTTGCATCTGTCTCATGAACCACTGAATTAATTTCTCTCATAGCTCTAGAAAACACTGTTGAAAGAGGTCTGTGATTGTAAATTGATTCAGAAAGGACGCTGGAGTGCACAGGTTGCCCACATAAAACCACAGGACGCTGACTGCATTTTTCTGTGCCAGTCAATGCAGAGAAAAGCGATCACTGTAATGAGCTATAAGTCAGAGAGCAAGAGTCATGGCTTGCATTATTCTTAAGTAGCCCCATTTTCATGCTAGAACCATAATTATATATCTCATATTGTTTTAGGTTGTAAAAACATAAATTTGGGCACAACTCTCAAGCCTGGTCACCTATAGGTGAGCATTGGGTCAGGAAGAACCACATTATAACTTTCACAGGCTACAGGGAACCACTCCTTCAAAACAAAATGAAAACTATATTTTACGACTAGGTCGGTACAAAGATGAATATAATACAAGATAGAATATTTTGGTTTTATCTTGTGATTTAAAAAAAAATAAAGTATTTTCATGGCCTTCCAAAAGTATTTTGAGCCCTTGGCACTGTGCCCATTTGAGTCTAAGGAAGAAATTGGCCATTGGCCAGTGAGTCTGGCTCACAGAGTTAGGCCAACTTTTGGGATCATGCCCTCCCATTAAATACCCGGGAAGCAACTTACTTTTTCTAGTGTGATATTCCTTTAATTTTTTAACATTACTTTATATCTAAACAGAAGTGGGTATATATTATCATTTCTACCTATACAGGGTGGGCACCCTGGGACCGGAAGCCAGAAAAGCTAGGAACTTCTGCTTCTTCTCCTTCTCCTCCTTCCCCTCCTCCCCCTCCTTTTCTTCTCCTCCTTATCCTCCTTCTCCTTCTCCTCCTCCTCCTCCTCCTCCTTCTCCTTCTTCTCTTTCTCTCTCACCCTGTATTCTCCTCCTGCAGCCTACATGGATTAAACATTCATGATCAAACTTCTCATATAGGAGATGGCCAGGTTAAAAGCAACATGTCAAATGAAAATGACTGAGAAGACGAGCTATATAATTAACTCATTATCATCACAATGCTGGTAAAGATGTATAAAAAGCATAATCAATAGAACGGGAGTAAACTCAGGCTTCCTTTGCAAATGGTTGCACAGCACAATTTCTAGTGTTACTTTTCATATTTATCATAAACTTCCCCTTGCTTGACATAATATGGACCCAGGCTATTGACTTTAATCTCATTTCATCTCTCATGGCCTTCACCGGAGACACACTGATTTTCTTCAAATTAGTAAATCTTTTACCCACAGAGGGGAAAAAGAAAACTCTGCTAGTTTTTCTGTTGACCAAGCTCTTCTCCTTGACTTTCATTTAGCTCACTCCCTCTTTTTTGTCATGTGTTTGCATAAATGTCTCCTCAGAGATCCTCTGGGCCCCTTTCCTCACTGAAAATCACCCTCTACACCCTTCATTCTCTATCTCTTTACTGATTTATGTATGATTTTATTGCACTTAACATTACTCGAAATTATACATTAGCTTATCTGCTTTTGTTCCCAGCATTACAGCAACTTTGATTTCAAAGTATGTCCCCTGAAATCAGCAACTTTGTCACGTTCATTGCTCTAGACCCAACACAGTACTTTGCCTTTGTACATCCCTAATAGCCATTTGTTGAAAGAGTGAACAAATGACTGAAAGAATCATAAAACATGTGTTTTGGTATTCCAAAACCAGAATATGGATCTTCATTTCCTATTCTCCCCTCTGAAATGGTGAGACAGGAAATACGAAGCTGATACCGCATATCAGCAAATCAGGAGAATCAAAGAGCAAAACACACAGATAATTTTCCACGCCTTCTTTTTAGATGCCTACACAAGAGCAGAAGTTGTTTATGAGTGGACCAGAGAGCCAGCTCGCTCAGTGGTTGTAGCAGAAGATGGGTCACGCTTAAACCAGTATGACCTTCTTGGACAAACAGTAGACTCTGGAATTGTTCAGTCCAGTACAGGTAAGCATCACTGGATTACTCCAGATGTGGAAAACAGAAAAATGTATCACAACAATGAGAGACCTCAAAGACTCTTCCAATAACACAGGCAGAGGAGAGAGAAAGAACTGTACCAAACTGAGATCCACTGAACTGGGAACTAATGTAAACTGTGTAGACTGGTCATGCTGGACCTGTAATTGAATGCCTTTGGCTTCTGTTTCTTTGAAATTGAGGATCTAGTTCTATGGGATCAATGCACCAAGGAAAGGAGGCATGAAAATCCCTGGGGATGAATATCTGGGTTAATTTTTTACTCCTCCACTTCGTCAGGTGATTGCCATCACCCTGCAGTGTTTTGGAAGGAATAAAATTAAACCCATGAAGATTACATATCATATTTCTTGGTGCATAAAAACTTTCCATAAGTGTTAATGAATCTTGGTGGGTTTGTGACAGTGATCATTACACATGGGACATCAAGAAGCCAATTTGTTCTCCATATGAGTTTGCACAAACCTGTAGACAAGCATCTTCCACATCTAATGCCAGTGGAGATGTAGCCATGTAACTGGTCGCTCCATTTTGGAATTAAAAGTAGGTGAAGTGCCACACATTTTGGTGTTGTAACTGGTCCACTAATGGCATTCTCAGAACTATATCAGATGTTGTTAAAAATAAGAACCTGAGCTTTCGAAATTGTTTCAAATAATAATGGTTTATTTATGCAAATAACCATTTTCTACTAACTCTAATATTATCATCAGGCCAAATAATTATGACAAAATATGGACTTAACAATTAGGAAAACTTATACTCCCCCAAAGCCCAGTATTTTAAAATATGTTCAATTACTGAAATATTTAGAGTCAATGCTTATTTTTATAGATGCCTTATAAAATTTAAATTTAGTTCACTTGATTTGTGATTTCTAAAGAGAGATGCTTTAGTACCATTTTAAGAACACTGATACTATTTTGCTCTGGAAAAAAAATCTTCATTAGATTTCAAAGTTTATCTTGGGACCTCATAATACTAGGACCTTCAAGTAATATGTCAGCATCTCTTACTATCAATATTGGTTTAGCTGTCCTTAACAAGATCTGTCTTTCCTTATTTAAAACTATCCTTAACTACCTTAGAAGCTTAAATACTGGTGCGCCTTGCTTCAAACAATGGAGAAGACTGATCCTCATCTTTCCCTGTAACAGAAATGAGTTCGCATAGAGGGAAGGTCATAGGCTTTGAAGTGAGGAAGTTGTAGACTCAAAAGCTCTCTCACTTAGCAACCTTGAGACTTGGGGCAAATCATTTATTCAAATGAAAATGCTGGTCTCATCTAAAGAATGGGAATGCTATAATTTTGCACTAAAGATGAACTAACATAAAATATTGCAAAAAGCTGTAAGTAGGTCCTCAAAGTAGCTGTTGGTAGTCCTGAAAACATCCTAAGCTTGAAAAATGCTGAAGATTTTTCTTTCTCACAATATGCTCTATTGAAAAAGATACTAAAATAAGCTATGCTTACTTCTTAAAAATGGAACACTATTATAAACTGGATATCGTGACAGGCACTAGAGATTCAGTGAGAGACAGAGTACAGACCTTGCTCTCACAGAATTTGATGTAAGAGCAAATGAACACATAAACTGTAATTATCCAAATGGATCATAAAAACTGCAATTAACATTTTTGTGAGGGTAGAGACCCTGTCTGTCTTCTGTATTTCTATTATTTTCTGTAGTAGCTGACATAGGAGGCACAGAATAAATATTTTGAATTAATGCAATAAGCACATGAATATAGCTGAGGATAACTGAGGAAGGATTGCATCAGGAGGTGGGTTTTCATTTTTTAAGTCTCCATCTGAGGACAAACAATCACTGTTCAAGGCCCAAGACATTCAGAATAACAGACACACGCTGTTTCCTCAAGGGATAGTCTACCTATTATTGCTAGAACGGAAGTTGCAGGGGATCCAGAAAATGATTCAAGCGCAATATTATGTATGCAGCAGTATATGTAAGTCTAGAAGGCGGCTCAGAAAAGAAGGCTGAACTCTAGTCCTAGCCTTAATAACCTTGACCATGTCATTGTAAGCTCTTGAGCAAGGTCTTCAATGCTATATTCCATATCTCTTTGTGGAACTCTGAAAACATTAAGATAAATGACACTGAGGGCAATAACTTTCCTGTTTCTGCCAGAACACTAGAGAGTGATGTCTGGAGACAGAACACACAGTAAGAATGGCTAGACCTCCCTGGGGAGACAATCAATTCCAGTCGCCTCGTACAAGCTTAAAAGTAGTTGTGCTACTTGCCTGCTCCCAACACACACGTGAACAAACAAACACACAATCTCAGTGATCTGTGTCAGGAAAAAATACCTCTAGATCACGTCAGGGCCATCAGAGGAAAAACAGTGGGAATCTGAATTTTGGAATTTTTAATTCAGTACGAACACATTTACAGACACAATCCTTTTCGTGGAGGCTGCCATCACATCTAGGGAAAGAAAATTAGTTATAGTCCTTAATTTGAAGTTCACTTTTTCACCTGGCAGAGAAAAACTATTACAGGCATATAGGAAGGATAAATTTGCATTGATTTCAAATCCATTATAAGTCTCTATTACTCATTCACTTTCCCACTTATTCCTTCATTCATTTGTTCATTTTCTGCATGCCCAACACTGGGACGGGTCTAGATAAGAGAGATGAAAGAAAGAGCCCTAAAAAATCTCCTGGTTGCATTCAATAACTAATATTATTGGTACCATTTTAAGCTTCAACCCTGGCAAAGAATGTTTGTACTATTGTTATTCCCATTTATAGATTGGATATATATTTGAGGTCCAGAGAGGTTTAGTCAGTTTTCTAAGGTCACACAGCTGGGAAGAGGCAGAAATTGAACATGAGTAGCCTGGCTATACAGTATACACTCACAACTATATAGCACACCAATAACAGTCAACACAGACACACAAGAAAGGAAAAATCATTAGAAATGTACAGTCTGGAAATGCTGGTTTTACCATTTATTGTGTAATATTTACCAGATCCTTTAATATCTCTGTTCGTTTTTATGCACGTAACTATCTCATGAGTTACTGTGACACTGATATGAGAAAATGTATGTTACTGCTTAGAAGTCTCTCTGGCGTATAAGAACTATGCAAGAAATATCGAGTGTTACTATCAGCGATGATGATGGAGCAGGTACAAGAGAACTATGCGATGGCACAAAGGAGAGACAGGTCATAGCTGCTCGAAGTATAAAGGAAGACAACTCAGATCTAGAGCCCTGTCTCCTTCCGTCATGCCAAATAATGCTTTCTAAGCAACATTTTAAGGAGAGTGCATGGACAAATCAAAATAGTGATTAGAGAGCATGAGCTATGACTTACGTGGAAAAGTAAAATAATTAACCTGGTCATTAGGAACAGGAATAATATCAGTATCCAGAAAATAAGGAGGCTGTAATAACATGCCATGGTTTTGAAAGACACTATCATGACTAGAAGTTCTCATATTGGCCAAAGCAAAAGAGGGGCAGAATATTTAGATTAATTTGGGGAATGAGATACTTCTTTGAACAACTATCTCTAATCCTTGGAAGAGATGACTAAGAAAAACTGTGGAATTCTATTATCCAGAATGCAAAGGCTTTTCTGGATGAGCAGACTTAAGGATGACTACAAAAGGTCAAAATAATGAAAAAATTAAGTGTCTTCTTTGATCATGGAACGACCGTGGTGATCAACATTTGTCACAGGAGACTTTGGGCTCCCATCTAAAAACCCCAGTAAAAGGTCTCAAGGGAAATGGTTGAAGCTTAGCGTGGGAGAACTGGGGAATAAGACATGGTCGTCTCGTCAGTTTATTCGTATTTCAAATGAAGGAATAAGTTCAAAAAAGCTAAGTAGTGTAGAAGGATAGTCATGTCTCCGTATTACTAGTTCAGTATTTTACAAAGGAGTTGGTAAAATACCACCACTCTGTTAATATACCATTTATTTTTAAATGGTCATATGATAGAAACTATTGAATTCTTTAAGATTTGGAAGAAGCTCAGTATAGTGGCATATGTTTGTAATTCCAGCAATCTGGGGAGATGATGCAGGAAGGGCACAGCCCGAGCAACTTAACAATTCAGCAAGATGCTGGCTCAAAGGAAAAAGTAAAGAAGGGCCTGCCAAGCACAAGGCCCCGAGTTCGATCCCCAGCACCAAAAAAAAGAAAAAGTAAAGAAGGGCTGGGAATGTAGCTCAGTGGGAAGCTGAGAATGTAGCTCAGTGGGAAGCTGGGAATGTAGCTCAGCTGGGAATGTAGCTCTGGATTTAATCTTCCTTACTGAAAAAAACAAACAAAAAAAGGGAAGGAACATCACGGCTTCATATAAAATCAAAGTTCAGTAAAATTTTATTGAACATCTGAAGGGTTATATTCTTCAACTGGAAAGAGAAGACAACTTTCTCTGCTCTAACTTTACACTACACAGCTGCATGGTATTCAGATTTTTAAAAATAATTTTCACATTAATTATTTAATTTTACTTTTGAAGGAGTTTCGTAAAAGTATATTCCTGTCTCTTTTCTTCCATTCTCTTAATTTTATATTGCAGTATCAGAAATATTGTTGCATCTCATTTCCCTTGGGGCTGCGTGATATACAAGGATATTGGACTTATAATACTTTAAGACTCTTGAATTGGAGGGAAATAATTTGACCTGCTTAGTACATAAGCGCTTGCTGTCTGGACTCACTTTCAATCCAATTTAAGAAACTAGGGCTTTTTTGTTGTGCTTTTCTTTCATTTTTAAATTACTACAGCTTGATTCTGATGTTGTTGACCTTTCTGTCCCTTGTGTAAAACTTTTGTGCTAAACTTCTTAGATTTCACTCAAATTAGGAAGATAGTTTCAAAACACTGGAAGTTCTCGTATTCTTTCACTAATATGTTAGGGAAAGAAATTGCTCATAAAATAAATACAGTGCCAAATAATAGCTCTTCAGATGTCTAAAAACCATACTCTTTTCAGAATCTCTGCAAAAATGTCACATTGCAAACAACAAAAGATAATGGAATGTATGTCGACACTCATCTTGCTGACATTATATAAAAGATAGCTTTTCTTTGAGCTGATGACATTTTGCAGGCCACAACGGAATGAACGGTTAGGAATAATAACGTGTATCTCTGGGATGATGAAAAGGTAACATCCCTTTGTCCACACGAAGGTGTATTTTAGGAGAGTTCTGAGATGATTGGCTTCCCTGCATTTTTCCTCAAATTTGGATGGCTTCATTCTCTCTCAAATGACCTTGGACACCTCACCAAAAGCAATAACATGTTAATTACTTAATATTTTGTTTATCTCTCAAGACAGAAATGCTTGTATGCTTTGTTTTGATTGAGCTACTGAACCTCCATTTTCACCAAAGACAAGTATTGAATACTGAAGCTATGTAAGGTGACACTAGATCCAAATGCCTATTTCTCTCCACAGACAGTGGGAGCAATACAAACTCCATAAATAACTAGAACATAAAATATGAGCTACTATAAATATATATAAAAGCTATAATGCTTAATGGAGTTAGTAAGTGCTCAGTAAGTGTCTAGTGTTATCATTAGTAAGGTTAATGAAGCATGGGTGGATGCATGGGTGATTTCCTTCTGTAACGAGTGAATGTATTTCTTTTCTGGATATTCCCACCAATCTTGATGGGAGAAGAGTGAAGAAAATGCAAAAAAAACAATAAAACACATTTTAACATGTGCATGTAGCACCATTTTCATTAGCATTATTATTCTTCATTCTGCCATGTTACATTTGCACTATTTTATAGAAGAGAAAACTAAAAAAAAGAGAGGTTACATGAGTTGCCTAAAACTACAGAACAAGAAACTAGACCTGAGTTTTAAACTAAAGTATATTTACTTGCAAAGTTAATACACTGTCTCTTCAGGGTATTTCTTTCTATTCCAATGAGGAATTAGTATCTGGGCTGGACCCAACCTATAGATGAACCAAATATTTAGCTATAGATGTTAAATAGAATTTTCTAGGACAAGATACTGAGGTGTGAAAATCTATGGATGCACATGAGAATGCATATTAAAAATGGCATGCGGAGAGTCTGAACACCAGTCAGAGAGTTTGCTCATTACTGTCTACATGTGGAGCTGTAGACAACCTTTGTTTGTTGGTTTGGTTGTTTATTTCTTTTGAGGTACTAGGGATTGAAGCTAGGGTCTGCACACTGAGCTAAATTAATTATTTATTAATTTTGAGACAAACCCTCAATAAATTGCATAGGCTCGAACTTGTGATCCTCCTGCCTGAGTCTCCCAGAGTCCTGGGACTACAGGTGTGTACCATCATCACGCCTGGCTTGTAGACAGTTTTGACTGTCACACTCAAGGAGGGGAAATCATTTGCTAGGGGCATCTAGTGGATAAGGCTGGCGATACAGGTAAACACACACAAGAAAGCCCTCTACAAACAGTTATCTAGTCCAATATCTTAACGGTCTTGAGGTTGAGAAACGATGTAGATAATAGCTGTGTCTGTCAGTCATCTTTTTGTTGGCATGACAAAATACCTAAAAGGGCTAAACCACTTCAAGGGCTAAACCACTTCATGGTCAGGTGGCTCTACTGCTTTTGGCCCTGCAGCAAGTAGATCATGGTTTGTAGCTTGTGACCGAGCAAAGACTCTCATTTCAAGACGCTGGAAGCCTGAGGACAAGACGGACCACTGACACAGTTGCTGACTGAGGGCTCTCTGGAGAGCGGCCGATGGAAGTCCATACTGCAAAACCAAAGGACTTGGAGGCTTGTGTCTGTGAAGATGCACAGCAAAAACAGACCTCTTGAAGAATCAAGCACATATGCCAGGGCAGAAGAGCCTCCCCCTTCTGCTCTCTGTCCCATCGCGCCCCATGCATGGTGCCACTCGCAGTCACGGTGGGCCTGCCCCCCAGTTCACAGACCTACATGTGATCATCTCTAGGCGAAGCCCCACATACAAAGCCAGAATTGTGCTTAGGCGATTTACTAGTCTCTCTTAGTCCAGTGATGATGGAAATTGGGATTAACTATCATAATGTGAATCCATTAGTGTATTTTTAAGCAAGAAAGCAAGAGGCATTTTCACATGCATATATTCATTTTATATTAAAACTTAGAAAAAAATTAGCGGTAAGATTGGACAGGAAGTACTTAAAAGATTATTGTAATAAATCTCCAAAGAGATAACGGCTGTGACCATGAGATAAGAAGAAACAGAAAGTTGCAGGTATGGTGCCACATGCCTGCCAACATGATACTTAGAGGGATGCTGAGGCAGGACAATTGTGAGTTTGAGCCCAGCCTGGGCCGCCAAGCAAGTGTGAGGTTAGCCTGGGCACCAAAGTGAAAGAAGGACAAGTAGAAAGAGAAGAAGAAGAAAGGAAGAGGAGGACCAGAGGAAGGAGAGGGAGAAGAAGGAGAAGAAGGAGAAAGGCAGGAAAAGGAGGAGGAGAGAGAAGTGGCGGTTTCAATGTGCCGTATACATGAAACTGAAATGTGGTTATCAACTGACTTTTGGGGGTTTTTTTGTTCTTTATTTTCCTTTTTCTTTCAAAACCATCCAGTGTCTAAAGACTAACTCCAGGTTTTCAGTCTGAGTAAAGAGACAAATGCTAACTCCTCAGCTCTTTTTTGATTTTTTTACTTTTGAGAGAGGGTCTCACTCAGTTGCTAAATCGCCTAGACTAACCTCAAACTTGCCTCAGCCTCCGAGAGTGCCAGGATTTCCGTTACACTAAAATCTAACGACTTCTAACTGTACGGTGCTCATTCTTGTTAGGAAAAGTAAGTTATGTGAATTTTAAACATAGTTGATACCACCAGAGAAAAATAAGTATCTGGTAGACAGATACTGTCTGGTCTAAACTAGGGAGACAGAGAATCCTAGATGAGGTCTAGAACAGGAGTATTCATTTTGAGAAGCAGGTCACTTATGTTATGGATTTGCCAGCTATTCATATGCCTCCACAAAGACAGCAGTAGGAGCAGGGGCGAGAGGGTTAACTTGGGAGAGTGAGGAAAGAGAAAAGAGAAGAGCTGTGGACAGAATCACTTCTCATTTCCTTTGGAAAGCCCTACACTTACTTGGAAGAAAGAGGAGACGACGTGCATGACAAAAATGAAGAATTCAATAAATAATTTCCAGCTGAAATAAGCACTGAGTTGGTCAAAGAAATTGAAGATGACAGATAAAGTAAAAGTGAGACTCAAGAGCACACTAGTGAGAAGGTAGAGGACAGAGGTGAGGGTGGTGGTCTGTCCTGCTATCACTCTGGGAGACGGGCAGGAGGATCTCAAATCTAAGCCCAGTCTGGGATAGTTAGGGACTCTGCAAAACTCAGTCACAAAATTAAAAAAATACATAAAAGATGGTTGGGAATGTATCTTAGTGGGAAGGCCGTGGGATCAATCCCTTGTCCTACAAAAAAAAAAAAAAAAGAGCGAGGGAGAGAAAGTAGGGGCTGGGAGTAGTGATGCACATCTACTATAAAACCCCCACACCAAGGGAGATTTAGGCAGGAGGATCAAAAATTTGTGTCTAGCCTGGCCCCTGGGCAATTAACAAGACTTTTTCTCAAATTAAAAAAAAATAAAAAAAAAAAAAGACCTAGGGATGAAACTCAGTGGCAAGTGGATAGCCACTATTCATTTAACGGTGTAAAGGTGAGCAGCCAGACTGAGATACAGGCTTTAATTACAGAGACTGGGGGCACCTAAGCTCCTGTTGTAGTCATACAATAAGGACTGAAGTCAGATGCTCGTGGCTTGAGATGAAAATGGTTAAATCAAGGATGGTGACATTTTGGGGGGAAAGAAGGAGAAAGGTGGAGAAATGTTCTAAATAGGGTCATCCTTCCTTATCCAGAATACATCTATTTTCCCCTCCCCACCCACAGATAGCTAAGCATATCTCCTAAGTGAATCAGGCTAAAAACTTCTAAAATTTGTAGTTGAAAATATATGGCATGAAGAAAAATAAAATCCTTCTGCATTTTGGGTTGTGTGTGTCTACTGCTTTGCATCTCTAAATGAAGCCAGGATTTGGAGTAGAGAAAGGCCGTGGGGTGCACTATAGGTCTTTGGGGCACGTGGCTCGGTGACAGTGGTAGAGTACTTTTCTACCTTATGTGAAGCAGGAAGTTCAATCCTCAGAATTGCAAAAAAAATTTTTTTTAAAGGAGAAAAAGAAAAGAATATATAAATACAGATTTCTCTGGCAATTCAAAGAATGATTTGAAATGCAGGTGGGATTTGAAAAATAGCACCTTCCCAAACTTCCCAGGTGGTTCTGGGAAATAAATTATAAGAAATAATGTAGATCGGTTCACGCTAAATTTCTCATGTGAAGTCCAAAGACGTGTTGGGGCTGGAACTCAGCTGAGATTTCAGCAGACCCTGAATCTGCTTTGCAGTGGTCAGGCTGGAGATCTAGTGTGTTCGTAATATATCCCTGTAGGTCACAGACTCCACCACACTGCCTACGTGATCATTAAAGCCATGCTGAAAATACAAATACGCGCTCGTATTTGTCACTTAAATACGTGATCCAGCAGTGTTAAGGGGTAAGAATATCCATAAGGACTCTAGTCCCTCATTCTTCTTCTTAAAGCCATTTTGGTGTGTGTTCAAAATGCTTCTTGTCTTTCTTGGATAAAAGCTTTTCTCTCTAGGGTCTGGATGTCACAAGAACAAGGAAGAATGTGCCTCTCCTCCAGGACTTTGCTGCTAATAGAAAACCTCAGAAATAACATCTTTTCAAGGTCAGACTGCTCAAACTCACTGTCCGCTTTACCTTCCAGGAGAATATGTTGTTATGACTACTCATTTCCACTTGAAGAGAAAGATCGGCTATTTTGTGATTCAAACATACCTGCCGTGCATAATGACGGTTATTCTCTCACAAGTCTCCTTCTGGCTCAACAGAGAGTCTGTACCAGCAAGAACTGTCTTTGGTAAGTGTCAGTCAAGATCTTTATGCCAAGGTCTGTGACGCTGCAGAGAGAATGAAAAGAATCACCACACATTCAAATCTGTAGTTAGTACAATAGAAGGTTCAAGAAGTCGCCGTTGCTATTGCGGTGTGGTCAAACAAAAGGCTGTCTGCAAATAACAAGCAAGCTGTGTTAGTGCGTGTGAGATTAACGAACCTTTGATTTCATATTTTGGGATAGTAAAGCAGCACCAAAGCCGGCATAATAAGTATTGTGCCAGACTAAAAACCCATACACAGAAAGCTTGAAATAGACATTTATAAGGCATAACATGCAGCAGTATGTTTTTGAGAATCTTAGAAACTATCATCAGATCTAATTCCTTCCGTACGCAAGAGCAGAGTTTCCACAGGTAGAGAGAAGCTCATCAAGGATCACATGAAGAGAGGGACACCCCCCTTTCTGTACACTTCGGAAGAATTACAAATAGGTTTTTATAAATATCTTAAGTGACTTAAATATTCAAGTTAAGGCAATCTAATGGCCAACTACTTGAAAGGAAACAACCTTTTCTAATGGAAAAACTGAACTCACGTATTATTTGACAGTTTACTTTTCATAGAAAGGGCTATTTCTGACTGTCCTGGCATACCACTTAAATTTTACTTTTCAAACTGATGAAAACATACAATTTCCCAACCATAAGCTTCATGTCTGATTCATTTGGTGAATTTTTCTTTGAAACCTACTATGAGCCACTACTGTACCCTAGGAACAGACAGTAGTGGTTAACTGAACATGGACCCCTTCCTTCACGAAGGTTATATTCTGGAACTTGCCATTTTGATAATCATGTCTGTCATGGAAAATACTGAGTCTTTTTATCCCAGGGACTGTTCAATGCAATTAGCCTATATTACCTTATTTAACACTAAAAGATCCTACATACTGCCATACCATTTTGTAAACATGAAAGTAAAGAAACAAGAGAGGAAGAAGCCCGACCAAGGTCGGAAGGTATCAGGTGAAGGAGCGAGGAACACTTAGGTGAAGGAACAGGCACTTAGATCCAGAGTCTGTGCCGTTAACGATGATGCTGTATCGTCGCCTCTGTGCAATCCTTCTGCAGAACCAGATGCGGAACAGGGTCATTAATGGCTAGTGTCACTCATTTAGAAATAACAATCACATATTTATTGGTAAAGGACACAATTTTGAGGCTCATTTTGGAAATGCCAGGTAGGCGCTTGCTACTGAATAAAAAGCCCCGGGAAGTTTACAGTCCAAAGTGAGGCTTGTTCAGGAGCAGAGATCCCGATGACATCTTTCCACAATGTCCTGAATGCGCAAAGTACGAAACACTGCTTGTCTCAGGAGAAAAAAAGCAAGATTTTGCTCCAAGTATCCAGAAAAGCATGTGTTTTTGTGTTTTGTTTTGTTTTTTTCCTGAACTTAGCAAATGATCTCAGGTTGGAAACCTCTAAATCTGTGCTCTGGTTCTCTGACAATACCCTGAGAATACAGCTAAATTAAGATGCAAAATGATTTTCAGTTGCAGAGCAAAAGAGTTCGTTTCAAGCTCATTTTTCTTTATGACCATTTGTCATTATTAACAAGCACTGAAGCCACTAACGACTGACCCCTTGAGAGGATGTGTATTCCAATTGAGCTCTTTACTCAACAGGAAATTAAAAACCAAATAAGAGCAAAAGGTGCATTTATTATATGTATTTTGCCTTATTTCGGAAAGGAACAGCAGTACAGTGAAAAACAAATTTTTTAACGATCACTTTTCCCCCTTCTCACTCCAACAATTCCTAGCCTTTCTGTTTGGAAAATCTCCAGAGCATCTCAGAAGGCTCTAGAAGTCAAAAACATTGCTCTTAACATTTTCAACCACCTCAAATATCAATCGACTCATGCCCTTTTGGCGAACATAACTACATATCTGTAAACAGCTGTGGCGAGTATTGCTGTGTATCAAGTTATATGTTTCTAATGTTTAAGTTCAATAAAATCGCAAATACAATTTTCCTAGACCTTTAGCCTTTTAACATTTATTCAGTGCACATGTTTCTATTCGTTTTAGCCTGAACTCAGAACACTCCTCACAGCCCTAGAGATGCCTGAGAGGATCGCTGGTATTTAAAAACACCAAAAGAAAAAGAAAAATGATCAAACGCAAATTGTATTCTGTAACAGTTGTTTTAAAAGGAAACCCGAGCACAACAAAATCAAAGTCTATTTTATGGCTTTAAATATCGTGCTCTTGGTTTCGCACAATCTCTTGCATTTGCAGGCTGCTAAGGTTCAGATTCAGCGTCGTCATGTACAAGCGCATGACTTTGGACAGTTTCTTTCCTCTTTCTGAGCTTTAGCAGCCTGCCAAGTGAGAGTACAAGGGAAGTGAAGTAGTATCGTTTAAACGGTTAAGTGAGAAAAACAAAACAAAATATGTAAGACATCAGGTTCAGTACTTGGAACTTAATTGCAGTACCACAGACTTTGTTCCTTTCCCTTTCTCTATGGCAGTAAGTGTAACACCCCTCCCGCCAACATGCCCATCTCAGCCGCTCTTAAATTACAGGTGTGTTTAGTCTGAATGTACCTGCTGTCAAATGACTCCTGACAGCTGGCCACAGAAACCAAAAAGTCAAAAAAGTAGAATAGAGATTTATCCAAAAGGGCACCGAACCTTTCAATAACAACAGACATTAGTTTTGTCCTTTGTAACTCTGAGCCTAAGTAGTAAACTACGCAGATCCAACCTGCTGTCTGTGGACCACAGGTAGCCGTGGATAGCTGGTGATGTGGCCTCACAAGAGGACAAACTTTTAACATTATTAAGTGATTGTTACTGATGGTTTTTTGACTTGAGTTCATGGTGCTCTGGCACAGACTATGCAGGCAACAAAAAAATGCTGTGTGGGGAGGCTGCAGTACAGTGCTCACTCCACATCCTGAATAAGACTCAAAGGAATTGAAACCTGAGTGTAATAGACACGACATGTGCTTATTCAACTTGGTGATACGATGCAGCCATTACCAGTAATAATATTTCAACCTACCTACGTATACAGGCCCGTGAAGACAGGGGTTTATTTTTATTAAGCAGACACTTAAGGTTTCTTATTTAATTATTAAGTGTGAAATTGTGTTATTGTGTGAAATAATGTGTGATGTTGAAATAAGTTAAAGTATATACTATTTTACCAATTTTATGTGGCCAAAATAAGTACCCTTCATTTAAAGCAGCCCAGCAAGCAAAAGGATGGACACTCAAGCACTAAACACATTATTATATTCTCTTATTTAATACTTACAATATCTCCCTGAATTAGACCTAATAAAATAAATTAGCAAGGAAAGATGTAAAACAAATAAAAAGAACCAGAAGGTCACGATTGTAAGGCAATTTTCCCAAGGTCACTCAGCAATTATAGAACTGAGATTTAAACTGGGTTGCTCTGTTCCCCAAATACTGACTTTTAATTACTTCCTATTTGCTCTACTTGATATTGATATGTAAATTTGGGGGCAATTTCCCAACCAATATTCCTTAAACTGTTTGCTAATTACGTAATATGGATATTGACCCAGAATTTTTTGGAACCTCTCCAAAGGTCTTGAGTGGATTTATTGTCTACAACCTTGAACATATATATATATATATATATATATATATATAAAATAAAAACATACATATATTTTAATATATTTAATATTTAATATATTTTAATAAAAATATATTTTAATTAAAAAATCTCATACTGCTTCTTCTTACATCACTTCCTAATGTAGTGTTTACAGAAAACACCTACCTTGAAATTCATGGAAAACAAGAGAATACTGGTTGTTTTAAAGCAGCTCACAAAAGTTAGCCTCCCATCAACTGTGGGACGCTACCAATCTAAAATTAACCAGAAGGAGGAACTAAAGACTGGAGATTTAGACTTACGGAAGGAGAATACCGTCCATATTCATGAGTAATTTATAATCTTTGAAATACTTTCACATATTTTTATAACTACTCCTCGAAATAATCATATGAGTGACTTTGCAGAAACATCCCTCTCTGAGAATTTCAGCACTGGTATATAGACGGTAGAAAAAAATGAAGAACAAATCATCTTCTGAACACCTATGAAGACTGAGGTTCCTGCCAGTGAGCTCACTTAGCGCAGGCCACAAAGCTAGTACGTGGTAAGGGTGGGACTAGTCAAAGGAAGAGGCCACGATTACTTTCATGGCATGTGTCTTAACCCTCTGACTGGGTAAATGTAAATTGTTTTGTAAACATTTTCAAGTGACTTAAAAGGAACCTTATAGCATTATACTGACTACATTATATCTACTATGGTGTGATACATATTGTAGGTTAATTGTAATGGTACTGATTTTTTAATATCATCTTTCACATATCAACTCATCTAATAACCTCAATAAACTAAAAGGGACTGATTTGAAAAGTGATTTGACCCTGAGTATAGGGCATTTTAATTAGAAGAGTAGGCCCATTACAGAAAAGGGAAGATGAAGCAGCATTTGCAGAAACTAAAAGATCATGAACATTTGAATCTGACAAACTATTTGCCACACACACACACACACACACACACACACACGTGTACACACGTCACTTCCATGACTTCAAGTGGGTGACTACTTCAGAACTGAGACAAAATAGTATGAAAAGAAGAGTTAATGACATGGAAAATTATCGTTTTTTGGTTTTTTTTTTTTCAAATTATCGTTTTAAAATTGTTTATCTATCAATTATCTGGAAGTCACTTGGTGTCTGGTTTCTACATTTGGAACACAGAATACTAAACAAGACTGAGGATCTAGATATTTCTTGTAGACCAGAGGCAATGGCAATCTATGATTTCTATTGCAAGTGTGGGGTACAACGAGCCAGGCGTGTTCACGATCTTACTGATATCTTTCCAAAAGTAGAGCAGTGTATCCCCTTAGTACTGCCATACCATGAACAACACACTATGCTGGGGTTAAATTAGGACTCATCCCAAACCAAAATGAGATGAATAAAAACCACGGTTCATGCACGGTGCTATTAGTTTGACTTTCCCAAGTAGGCTGACCTCTGGTGAGGAAATTTCACAGTACAAATTACATAATCTCTTTACTCACAGGAGTGACAACTGTGCTGACCATGACAACTTTAAGTATAAGTGCCAGAAATTCCCTTCCCAAGGTGGCTTATGCAACAGCTATGGATTGGTTCATTGCAGTGTGCTACGCTTTTGTGTTCTCCGCTCTGATTGAGTTCGCCACAGTAAACTACTTCACCAAGAGAGGTTATGCATGGGATGGCAAAAGTGTGGTTCCAGAAAAGGTAAATGCTTTAACAGTGTCCATGACATATCACAATGTGTCTCTTTAAACCTTTGAATATCTGGGATCTAGGAGAGTAGATAAAGCATACAGAGAGAGGAGTGACAAGAATCACTTTCTTTTATTTTTCTTATATTGTAAATGGCTAAGTGCAACTATAATTTTGATACTGTTGAAAGAAGAGGTTGCTTGGGTGAATACATATGCAGGTAGAGTGAAGAAATTCCAAGAGATGCAGTCTCTGCTAACATAAGAACAGTTTAACAAATCTGAATTAAGCAAACAAGCTTACTTGACTCCATTATTTTCCACATCCATTATAAGGTTTTTCACTTGGTAACCATTGTCCTTTGATTGTTTTCTGAGCCTGATCACTTTGGTCATAAATTTATTAGAATAATGCTTCAACTGAACTGAGTTGCAAAATGAGCTATCCCTAATTTTCTGTAAAGTCAAGGGAGTTCTCTTCCCCAAATAGCCATCTGCACAAATCAATACAATTAAAAGGACAGGAACCACTCTCCTAGAACTGTACTGTCCTACAGAAATATAGTGTAAGCCACAAGCATAAGCCACATATGCAATTTAAAATTTTCTAGTGGTCTCAAGTAAAATGTGTAAACAAATACGTGAAATGAAGTTTAACGATGGACTTTTGCCAATGCATGAAAACATGTTAGCATTATAACATGTAACTCATATGAAACATAATTAAGGAGGTATAGTAGATTGTATTTTTTCATAGTAAGTCTTTAAAATCCTTTGCATATTTTATAGTTACAATACATCTCAAATCAGACCCTCCACATTTCAAGCACTCAGTACTCACACATTGTCAAAGACAACTCTGTTGACCCACACAGTTCTAAAAATGACCATTTTTCAAACTGTGTATATGAAAGAAACTCTGAGGAGAACTGCAGTTGTCAATCATTACAAGACTACACTGTCCGGTAGCTGATACTGAACAAGGATGGAAATCATGGTACCTCGAATAACCCTGTTTATTACTTGCCCACTTAAACCATGATGAGAAGCAGCAAATGGTAACCACCTCAAAACTTAGCGCCCTAAAACAACAGATACTTGCTACAATTCTGAATTTGGGTCTAGGAGAGATCTGGTGGCATTTGCATGGAGTGACCTGGGCTTACTCAAATGAATTCAGCTGACTGGAGTTGGAAGATCCACGGTGTCTTCATTTATAGGCGGTCAACTGGGCCTTGCGGTGCACATGGGCTCAGCCCATTTGGGAATCTAGTCCGGCTTCTTCACTGGCTATAGCACATTTCCACAATGTCAAGGCCAAGGATGGGAAAGGAAGGAAGACTTTTGAGTTTAGAATTCAAAGCTTGCACATCACTCTGCCAGAGCGATAGTCTAGACTCCACCTCTTGATGACAAAGGGTATAAAATATTGTCTGTTTTAAATTTATCCCCATAAGATGGTCATAAATTACATTTGTCAGCTTTTTAAATAAAGCACTCATTTGGGTTCCAAAGCAAGGGCCATTCTGCGCAGCATCTTATAATTTTGCCTCTCACGACTTACTAAATAAAGTGCTTTACTCTTTCCTTCTGCAGCCAAAGAAAGTAAAAGATCCTCTCATTAAGAAAAACAACACTTATGCTCCAACAGCAACCAGCTATACCCCTAATTTGGCCAGGGGTGACCCTGGTTTAGCCACCATTGCTAAAAGTGCAACAATAGAACCGAAAGAAGTCAAGCCTGAAACCAAACCACCAGAACCCAAGAAAACCTTTAACAGTGTGAGCAAAATTGACCGACTGTCACGAATAGCCTTCCCACTGCTATTTGGAATCTTTAACTTAGTCTACTGGGCAACGTATCTAAACAGAGAGCCTCAGCTAAAAGCCCCCACACCACATCAATAGGTTCTTGTAGTCACATTCTGTTGTTCAGTCCTCGGCACTGGGAATTGCTTTCTCTTCTCAACGTAGTAATTCCCATCTTCTTTATTGCCTCTGTCTTAAAGAATCTGAAGGTTTCCTTATTTCCATGATTCATATAAGAACAAGCAACCCCTGTCTGGCAGTCCAGGGCAGAGCAGAGTGTGCAGCTTGGAGACAGGATTCTGCAAGAGGAAGCGAGAGAGCAGAATGATGTCAGAAGGAGACAGACAGACAGATGAGGGAGGAAAGGAAGGAAAAGAAGACCCAAAGATTTGAGGAAAAGTAGAAGAAAAATAGTTTAATAGAACCCCTAGGTGATTTGTAGATATATATTTCCGAATATTCTAAAAAACAGATACTGTATATGTCAAAATATTTTTGTGTGAAGGTGTGTAAAAGAATAAATTATAAATGTTTAATGAAGAAAATTTATAAAAATCTGTCTTCATTGCACAAACTATGGTGTACTTACGTTTTTGCTTTGTTTTTTAAACTGATGTATAGCTTTAACACTTTGTTTCCAAAGCTTAAAAATTCTCATTCTTATTCTTTCCCTTAAAAAGAATCACCAATGCATTATTTTGTTGTTAAATGCTATTTTAAAATTCATGGAAATTTCACAGGCAAAGATGCAGTTGCTCACTGCAGAACACATTTAATCCAAAGGAGAGACATGCTTTCAATAGGCTACTTTGCCATTGTCTAAGCTTTTACCACTAGACTTTATGAAGGATCTTCTTAACAGAGATGTTCATTCAATAGAAGCTAAAAATAAATAAATTGATCAATTAAATAATTTAAAAAATAATCCCCTTTCCACTCCATTTCCACATGCACATTGGTCCGATAATCACTGGATTCTCATTATGAAGATGTTTTTAGAGGGGCAAAAATATTTTGCAAGCTTTAGAATTGCTGAATGTATTCTTTTATATAACTACATTAAATGATTTAGATTGAATTTATGACTAGCAAACAAAAATAGAATATATAAATTATATATGTAAATATTAAGCATGAGATTGTACATTTTTTACTTTTTTTTTTTAAAGTTATGTTCTTAAAATACTGTGTAGGAATCACCACTCTTAGGTGTTAGAATGTTGTTAAATGCTACAGAAATACACTTAGAGTCTGCATTTAAAAGAACAGAACAGCCTGTAGGAAGCAGATGGAACTTGAAACTTCGGGGTACGAAGTCCACTTATCTACAGAAAGCCCACAATTTTAAATTGTCTGGTGTTCAATAGTACATCAATTGCTATCTGCTCAAGTCCTGCCATACCACACTCTCCCATTTTAGGCTACTGTAACATAGAAAGAAAATGAGAAGCATTAGTTGGAACTAGCAAATCAACTGTATATTATTGCTATACTTGCTGATACCAACTATTTCAATAAGTGCTGTACCATATGTAGCATTCAATATAAAATACATGAAAGAATGTACAGAAAATAGCTTTTATTGACTAATATTATTACATTTCATTTATATCGTAGCAATATATTTGTAGGTACTCTATGTAAGGGCTTTAAATAAAAGAGGTCCATTAATACTCCCTATAAAATTCTAGTCTGTTTCATTACTGCCCAGATGTTTTAGAGACAAATATTTATGAAGAAGGTATTTTTGAAGTCTCCTTTGTCTGACAGAGTTTCACAAATATTTAAATTTAGTGTTCAGAACCAACATGTCATGGTCTAAACACATTTATAATACTAATGACATACACTTTTAGCATAATTACCAAATAAGAGAGTTGGGATACACGCCTGAGTTTTAAGCAATGTTTTTTCTCAAAAAGCTACTATCCAATGATGTAGGAAAATGCACTGTGTTTTCCTAAACAAACTCTGGTTTTCATTTTAAATGTGCTTCATTGTTTGATTTGGTCCTGCCTCAAATTCATGAGCAAGGCCCATAAAGGCTACACCAGGACATTTCATCCTCCAGCATCCTGTGTAGATATATGTATAGAAATAAAATAAATTATGCCTCTAAATTCTTTGTTGTTGCTTATCCTATTTTTTGACATTAACCTAATGTGTTTACTGAGAACATTTTATCTTCCAGACTCCTCATGGCGAACTTTGGTCTGTATTTTGCTCATTAGATGTGAATATTTCTTACTAGTCTGTTTCTGCTATGCCATGACTGCATTCTTATCATTTCTTAGTTTGTTAGTATATGTGGCTAATATTCTATTGTGTAAATTGATCACACAGTTATTGAAGACAAATTATTCTATATAGCTTTTCTACAGTGCTTTGCTAAACCACGTAATACTAGTTAAGTCTTCCTTGAAAATAAAGATACACTCTTACAGAGGATAGTTCCTGTTCACTCCCAGAAATTTTTAAAAAGATGACACTGAATGTTTATCGCACCTAGTGCAGTGAAGTGGCAATAAAACTTAACATGAGTCAAGGTTGTTCATGGTAGATGCATGTATTGCTTTACAGAGTTTAGCAAAAGCTCTTAATTTTATGTCATACTGTATTCTGTTATAATAATAAAGCAAACATTATTCAATAATAAAGTGGAATATCTGACTGTCTTTTTGTATTATCCAAAATTCCCTCCAGTGACCTGTTTTAACATCTCTCCCAGTTTAGAAGCCCTGCAAACTACCAAGTACTAGCAAGAATACAGGCCACTTTGAAGACGTTTGAAGATGTATTAAATGTTTGATCCTCAACTATATTTTAAAACAATCGTTTAAACAACAGAAATTTATTAAACACCTGGCGTTAGGTGTTACTAACAGCACTTCAAAAATTTTAAAACCTCATCAGAGACACTGGTTCAATTGTCCTCTGGGTGCAGGTTGAACACTGTAATTTTAGAAGCTCTCCAGGTCTGTGTGTAGTCAGGATGGAGAAGTATTACGTCACAGTGTTTATAATCAGAATTATTCATTAAATTGCTCACTATTTCTGTAGCCAGTTGGATCAAAGTATTTATAATCAAATGAAATACAAGACAAGGATGATTTTAGTAAGAGGCATAAAACTATATCTAATTTCTACAGGCAAGACCTCCTGTGGCAAAATCTTTGGGTCAGTGACCACATCAAAACAAAGTAAATCGTATTTTAACCCATTCAACGTGTAACTTTCTAAAAAAATAATTCAGAATCAGGAAAGTTAACAATGTTAAGGCCTTTACCAAAATGACTCATTCGATCCAGACAAAACTGCTCCCATGAACCAGCTAAACCTTTATCTTCACTGATTTCTGGGTGATCCTAAAAAAGAATGTAGTTAGTGAGGATTATTCAGGTATCAAACCAAATCCATGCCAAGGCTCACCAAATAATTATCAAAGGAATCAAATTAAGAAAGGGCTTGGCATTGTAGCCAACCATCTATTTGAAATTCACTGTACCAGCTACTTAACAACCTTCTGTTGGAATTTTCTAAAATCTAACCTGTTCTTACAGCCATGAAAGCCTGGTATCTCACTTGATTACATCATACCCACAGTTCACTTCAATAAGTTAATTTCAAATGTTGGTGTATTTAATTACATGAAATTCTGCCAGCATTTTCTTTTAGAGGATGGGGATGAGATAAACATTTCACGGTCTTTGTTTTGTTTGTTTGTTTGTTTGTTTTCTTTTAGATGACAATACATTCTAGGGAAGTTCATAATTTTACAGCAAATAATTACAATACTTCCTACAATACGCATAATTTCTGATAAATGCACAGGTATAGGAGATGTATATTTGGGGGTTGTATGAGAAAAGGCTTCATATGGAAGTGTTAGCTGAGCTAGGTTTTGAAAGATGATTGGACATACCAGGTATTTTGGTGATGAGTATGGCTGTTGGCACAGAGATATACCTTTCACTCAAAGACAATAATACATTGATCAATGTACATTAGTAGATAAATAGATACAGAATCATGGAATATATATGCATGATGGAGTGCTATTCAACTTTTTTTCCTTTTTGAGACAGGGTCTCACTATGTAGTTCAAGCTGGCCTTGAACTCACTATCTAACCCAGGATGGCTTCATGGCAATCCTCCTGCCTCAGCCTTCCATGTGCTAGACTACAGGCATGAGCCAAAAGAAAGAAATTATGTTACTTGTGACAAAATATATGATCCTGCCAGAGAGCTAAACATTAAAACAGAAACACTAAGTCTACTGGAAGATAGGATAGGAAGAACTCTTGAATATATAGGGATAGGAAAAAAATTTCTGAACAAAACTCAGACTGCACAGGAAACAGCACAAAGGATCAGTGCTTGGGATCACATCGTGTTAAAAAGTCTTTGCACAGCAAAAGATAGCACCAAAAGAGTGGCACAAAAACCCACAGAGTGGGAAAAAAATTTTACCAGCCATTCCTCAGACAAAGGTCTAACATTTAGAATATATAGAGAACTAAAAAAAATCAGACTCCTCAAATTTAGAGATTCAATCCAAAAATGGGCATCTGAAATGAATAGACACCTCTCAGATGAAGAATATGAATGGCAAACAAATTTATGAAAAAGGGTTCAACATCACTGGTCATTCAAGAGATGCAAATGAAAACAACGCTAAGATTTCATCTCACTCCAGAAAGAGCGGCTATCACCAAGAAATCAACCAATAACAAATCAACCAATAACAAATGCTGGTGGGGCTGCGGGGAGAAAGGAACCCTCCTGCACTGTTGGTGGGAATGTAGGCTGGTCCAGCCATTGTGGAAATCAGTGTGGAGATTCCTCAAAAAACTACAACTAGAGGTTCCATTTGACCCAGCTATTCTTCTGCTTGGTTTCTTCCCACGAGAATTAAAAACATCGTACCACAGTGATATACGTACAGCCATGTTTACAGCAATGCAGTTTGTAATAGTTAAGTCTTGGAAATAACCCAAATGCCCAACAACTAGCCCTGAATTTGATTCCCAGCACCCTTCCCACCCCTCCAAAAAAAGTAGCTTTCAGGCTATGGTTATAACATTGAGCAAATACAGATTATGAGTTGATTTTTATTTCAGAATAGAAAGATGATTAATTTGGCCTCTTTCTCCAGGAATATCTCTTGTGTTAAGAACACATAGGTAGCACTATTCAGAGTAATAGACTGCAGGCTTTTTGGAATACATATGAGCACAACTATATCGGTATGAATGGTAGCCTAAAAATATGTCTGCCTTACCCAAACTCCTGTAATCTGTGATTGTGAACTTATTTGGGAGAATAAAGGTATTTGAAGATATAATTAAGTTAAGGGTCTCAAGATCAGGGCATCCTGGACTATCCGGCCTTATATTAAATAACAATCTTTAGAAGTCATTATTAAAAAAAAAAGAAGAGAGATTTGACACCCCATATAGACGAGAATACGATACAGAGAAGCCATGTGAAGATGGAGCCAGGAGGTGGAGTGATGCGGCTGTGGGGAAGTCAAGAAGTTCCAAGAAACTCAAAGAGACAAGAAATGATTCTCTCCACTACCGCCCAAATACAGCTTGATTTATGGTACGTGGCTTCTAGAACTTTGAGAGAATAAATTTCTGTTGTCTTGAGCCACCAGGTTGTGATAATTTGTTACACAAATCCTAAAAAAAATTAACAGAGGTCCATAAATAGATTTTCCTAGCCGTAGAAGTAAAGATGTTTTCTCTAAGCAACAATTAAACTTCCTTGCACATTAGTGATCTCAAAAGCGATGTAGACCTTACCTATATAAAGCAGCTAAGAGTTAAAATTTCTAATTTAAGAAATTTACTAGATAACTTGTCTAAAAAGGATTCTGAGTCTTTAAGTACTGAAGTGTGTGACTATGATACACGGTATATTTTTCTTAAGATTTTATTTCAATAATACATAATGGTTTAGCAATCTATTTAATGGTGTTCAACATCTCTTCCACATGACAACATTTGAAATCAAATAATTAATTCTCATAAACTCAAAATCCACACAAGCAACTATTATTTGTATTAAGCTTTTTTTTCCCTAATTTTATTTTAATGGTACATTTTAGATGCACATAGTGGTAACATTCATCATAGGGGATTTGTACCTGTACATGACATATCTTGTTGCTTCTTTTTTTCCCATTCCTCTCCACTCACCCTTTCCTACCTCCCTATTTACAAAAGTTAAACATCTGACAGGGACGCAGAAAAAAATCAACATTTTTTGTATAACCTGTGTCCCTCTGGGGAGAAAATGGCATTTTTGATGCAAAGGAGCATCTTCATTCTCATCCTCCTAATCATCATCCCTAAAACCTTCATTTGTTAAAATCCTAAGCTAGGGAAGGTACTAAATAAAATTACCAAATACAGGAGTACTACTTACTTGGAACGGATCACTTCAAAAGGTTTAAATACCAGGAACTGGAGCCACTTATTTTAGAAATAAAAATTTAGGTCACAAAATTTGAAAGGTGCATGCAGGGCAGTAACCTCATTTCGCAGATGAGATCACTACGGTGCAAGAAGGTCAATTACCCAGCTTGCTCACTTTATGGTAAGGTGGTGTCCGAAATGTGATCTTACTTCTCTAGCCAAAGATATTCCCAAGATGTTGTCTTTACACATTTCTGTCTAAACAGTGCATCGGTATCAAAGTTACCAAGAAAAATGAAGGTTGTTACAGACAGTGAAGGCAAGAACAAATGTTAACAATGTCGTGTACATGTACTCTGGTATTCATGGACGTCCTACAGTTATATTTTCACTTAAAAATAACGTGATGCCCAAATAAGTGATATTTTCTAATAGACAGCATTAAGATATTACTAAAATCCCACTTTTGCCCACTAAGAGCCTATCGAAAGATGTCCACTCAAAAGCCCTGATCTTTTAATGCCTCTCAGGGCATTATGGAATCATTTTCTGAACTACACATCCTTTTCAAGTCATACAAATGTTTATGATTATTTTGTGCATTCTCCAGAAAGTAAAAGTTACAATCCAGCAATACGTTTGGCAAAAAAGATTTAAATTACACATGTTAGAATATAAATACTATACTGTTTTATCATGAAAGGTCAATTCACATGAGCAGAAGGTGAGATGAACAGAGTAAATTAAAAGAAACAAACTCTGATTCATTATTCCATTTATGAGAGGTATCCAAAACACCCAAATTCATAGAAGCTGAGAATAGAATTAAGGGAGGAAATGGAGAATTGTTCTTTAACAGGTATAAAGTTTTTGTGATAAAGATAAGTAAGATCCACAGATCTGCTGTACAACATGGTACCTATAAGTAACAACATGATACTGTATACTTTCTATTAATAGGATAGATCTTGTGTTAAGTATATGTTAGGTTTTATGAAAACAGACTTCTTACTGGAGGTGATAGATATATTTAGTGCATTGATTGTAGTATATTATGACTCTGTGTGTATGTCCAAACTATACCTATACCTATATATAGATGGACAGATCCATGGGTCTATATGTGGAGACATTACATACACACACACACACACACACACACACACACATACACATACATATGCATGTAGAGAGAGCAATTTTTTATATTAATTGTACCTCAATAAATTTAAAATAAGTAAATTCAATAAATCCCTTATTGGGAGAGGTAGAAAAAAGGGATGGTGTTTAGTAAACATTAGAAACAGGACCTGAAGATGGCTAAGTCTCACATAATCAATACCTACCTTACTCTTCTTCCTTTAAAAAAAATAAGTTTTATAATATAAAGCTCCCATCTCAACAAAATCCTGTGATTTATCATGGCCTCATTTCTGCTCGCTTCGGCAGCACATATACTATAATATATGATGGGCTCATTCTATTTGCCAATGAGTCATTAGGCATGAACTTATGACATAATTTTGACTACGAAATATGATGTGAAGCTTGCTACTGGGCAGTGGACAAGATTTCTTGTTGCCGTAAGGAAACGTGCGTATTTTTTTGTCTGGATGTGTAAGCATGCGACTTTGTTTCCTAGAAGTGCAGCAGCCATCATGGAGCCGTGAGAAGAACTACCCTCAGAAGGAACCTGACAGTGCAGGGGGAGGAGGAGACAGGCGGAAAGAACCTGGAGACCTTCCGTTGATATCTCACAGCTGTGCTACCCCTGGGTTTCTTGTTCTGTGAAATAGCATATGCCTTTATTATTTGGGCCATTCTGAGGGCAGAGATTTCTGTTACAGTCAAGTACTAGATGCCAAAAAGCATATTATTGGGCAATCAATCAGATGGGCAACCTTGCCCAACAAAATCAGCGCTTTTTAACTCTGCCCTTTTATGCTTAACATTTCTCAGGCGTCGTGCAATATGTAGGCTTAGAATCTATTGTTGATTTCCAACAATTTGAAGTTGTTGATAAGGGCAGGGTATGTTTATGAATGATAATAAAGAGACAGAAATCACTGAATAAAAATGATCCTTCAAAGAAAATAATTCTATAAAGAAGTTCTTCCCATCCAATTGGAGAAGCCAGAATGTTACCTAGACTACAGTCTTTTCAGCAAGCATTCCTATGCAAATATCAGGAAACTGTATTGTCCAAATAGTTCAGACTCTCGCAACTCTGAAGTCTTTTTTATTTATTCATTTGGCAAACCATTTCCCCAATTAATATAAAGATAAAGTATTTTTAAGCTAGATTTTCACATGTATCATGGAAATTTATTCTGAAATGTAGAACTTACATTTGAAAATTATGTCCATTCCAATGTGCAAGGAGCCTAGATTTTTTAACTACTTCAAGATTTAATCTTACCTCACACTAACTTGGTGCAATTGTTTGTTTATTTATTCATTTTTGTTTTTTGAGACAGGGTCTTGCTATGTGGTTCGTGTTGGCCTTGAACTCCTGCCTTAGCCTCTCAAGCACTGGGATTATTGTTGTCTGCCCAGTGCCTAATGTGTTTTGAGTCATTAGTTTGCAAGATTAGAAATTGAGACAAAGGATTGTTATAAACTTTCATAACATGATTAAATATTGATTCAAGGGTTAAATATTGATTCAACAAATATTGATTTTTTTATATTATATAGAAGACTCCTTTTGCAAGGGTGGGTGAGAACACATTTTCTATACATCTTAATATGGATGGGAACATACGTTTATCCTTAGAATGTTACATATTAACTCCCAGATTCATAATTCCAGAAATAAGATACTTTATTACGTCAAAATTGTAGATGGTTCTCTTTGTAGCTAGTCTTTAAGAGTTACTTATTAGCTTTCTTCAAAGTGTCTTAAAGTTTTGAAACGACATTTTTTTGAAAGGCAACCTCAATTTAGATGCAATTATTCTAGTTTCAGTAGTATGGTGATTCCATTTCATTGAGAAACAGTAGGTTTGATTTAACTTTGTTCAGTGTTAACCAATTTTGTTTGAAGGAGTTGAAATGAACTGAGCACTAAGTCATCAGTCTTGATATATGTTCAAACTGTTGCTAATAATATCACATGCCATGTGGCCCTCTGGGATTTTTGTGAACTTTATAGGACATTCATATGGTAGGACGTTTAATGATACTAAGAAGTTTGCCTTGTTTCATTGCATTGGTGATGTAATAGCGATTGTGAGTAAAACTGCACTTTAAAATCAATAAAGATGGTCAAAATCAAAATGACCATTAGTCATTGCATTATTTAGTACTTTACATTACAGAGGAAAAAGTCCTTGATAAAGAGCAATGTCCTTCACAAAGCAATAAAAGTATCAATTTTATCAAACCTCAACCATACATCATACATTTTAGTATTCTGTGTGATTAAATGGAAAGTATACAAAACACTGGTTGCATGATGAATTATTGTGATGTCTCAAGGAAAATCACTTAACACTTTTTGAATTCCCATCTGAAGCCTTGTTTTATAGAACATCATTTTTACTTAAAAATGATAGGGTCAAATTTGGGCCTTAAACAGATATTTTCTCAATAAACTGTAAAGTCACTCTATCTCTTCAAGAAAAATAACGGGTAATACTTAGTGACCCTAACAGGATTTGAGATTTCAACTAAAGATTTGCATAGGTTACTAAAGAGACTGATTATTTTCAAAGTGATTGGTTTATAATGTTTAAAAATACTACACATGGTGTGATAGTTAACTATCGTGTTGATTTGAGGAAGAACCACCCAGTTAATTGGATTAGTATAGTTCTGAGTGTGGCTGAATGAGTTTCCTGAAGACCAAAAATCTACCCTGGGTGTAAGTGGCATCAACCAATAGGCTTGTCACTTGAATGGAATAAAAATGAGAAAGAAGAAGGAAAGCTCATTTCTGTTTTTTCAGAGGCACTCTAATTTTCGCGTTCACCTTGAACATCTGTCTCCTGGCTTCCAATGCAGAATTTTCATCCTTCCAGCTCAGACCCTTCAGCCACCATCACAGATCCTTCATCCTCCTGAGACTGACTCGCACAGGACACTGCAGGGCACTACCAGTGAGCTCCAGACCTTTGACCTTCCCCTGGATCTTTGGGTCTCTAGCGCACAGACAGCTCTTCCACACCGGACTCTGCAGCTGGCCTACCTTGCAAACCCTTATATACTTATATATTTTATATTAAATCTGTTTCTGTAGTGAGCACTGACTGATATATATGGGTAATACATACTTTGCTTATTTCATCCTACAATTTCCAACCTAAATGAATTGAAAAAAGTTATTATTTTTAAATTTTAAGGATGTGTACAGTACAAAAGGAATAGAAATGAGGGAGCGAAATGATAGAGCTAGAGTCCCTTGAACAGGTGACTATGAAGGCACAAACTGTAGAATAAGACTCATGGGCAACATTACATCTGCTGGTCTGTTTTTGTATTCACTCCAGTTAGTGACTTTTTTGAACAGAAAGAAAATCTGGCCACACTGGACCTATACATTGCAACGCAACAGTGAATGGGAGTTAAGTGGTTGCTGCCCCTTCCAGACTGGGCATGAATCTCCTAGTTCTCTAAAGTTCCCACCCCCTTCTCCTGTGCCCCAACATTCAGCATCCCTGATGGCTTACTCATGGTTGTTGTTCACAACTTCACAGGCATTTGGAGACTCCTGATCGTTAAATCTGCGCAGCTCTCACTGGAAAGTGAAGAGTCACACTTCTGTGATGTAGTGCCTTGTTCATATACCTGGGTATTTAATTCTCTCTTTCTTATATTTGTTGCAATGACAACTTCCCAGAGTTATTCAACATGCATATTTCTGTCTCTCCATCTCTACCTCTGTCTCTCTCTATATAAATACAGCCAGAGAGAGAGAGAATGTATCTTGAACACTATATATAGTATTCTGTCTCTCCATATATATGGAGAGAAAGAGGTATATAATTATCTCCCTCAACATTTAATTATTGTCTCTTACTCTCAGTGAAGACAGAATAAAATTCATAAGAAAGACGGTAACCACACATTTTTTAGTCTAGAATTACAACAACCCAAAGGTGATACTGAGTCTAAGTGAAATCTTTAAATGAATTTGCCTTGTGCAAATCATACCTATATTTTTTTAAATAAAGAAAGGGCAAATCCTATATGTTGGAATCCCTCAGCCTTTAGGCACCTGTTTGCTTTCGCTGTTGCCAAAGGTTATTGGGACAGAGCAGAAATGACAGATTGTCTGGAGACCGTCAGGCTGTTCACAGCCCAAGGCGGTGCAGGCAGCACCAGGGAGCTGCCTTCTGAAGCCTGCCAGGCCCTGTACTCTTTAATCAGCACTGCTAAATGGTCCAGGTGGCTTGAATTTGGGCACCTTATTACAACATGGGCAAAGAAGGTGAATATTCTCTTCCCAAATGTTCCATTGGCTGCTGTTCATCGAATACAAATGTCCAATAGAGCAAAGCGGACCTGCTTTTAAGGAGAGGTCAAATATCCGTAAGAATCAAAAAAATCAAAAAAACCTCAGAAAAATTAAGCCCAAAACATCAACACAATAGAACTGTTAATCAGAAGCAGAAAAGGGCATAAGTAGCCACAAGGCCAAACATTTCTAAAGGTATTTTAGATAGAAGGTGGAGTTTTAACCTTTCACTCACCTTAAGAAGATTGTTTCTTTCAGGAGCTTGGTAAAATTTCTTTACTGAAGTTTTGCTACCCCTGAGTAGTTGTCCCAGTGGGTACCCTTCAGCCATTCAGATGTCTTCTCCAACTTCTGTGGAAGAATTTTAATTTCAGGTCACTTTCTAATTCTTAACTTCGCCCATTTAATTACAAGTTCATCTTTCCTTATTCTCCGCAGTGGCAGAGGTTTTGGGTGTTATCTTCCCCTTGCACATCCATTACTAGCTCCCAAGTCTGGCCCAGTGACTCAGGATGGAGGCCCCAGACCTGAAAAACATGTAACATCAACATAACATTGAAAGCAAAATAACCAAGTTCTGATGGATTCTGAACACGGTACTCTGAACCTCAACAAAATTTCGTGAATACCACAAGAAAAAAAAAATGAAGAGCTAGAAGGCACTGCAAGTTCAGAGATCAGCACAGAATCTAAACTCAGGAATGAAGGAAGAATGTCAGTCCATCTAACCCAAGTGCAGGGGAAGGTTTGCATAGGCAGACCAGAGGCAGTGAGCATGATGGGAGGGAGAACACGAGGATGAAGGCTCTGAGAGCCACTGGGCACACACAGGAGAACAATGAGGACATGGATTTTTAAGTATTTATGCACAGGAGAGGAGTCATGGGTGCTGTCCTCCTTTGCAAGACACTCTTCTAAAAGCATGCTTTCTAATGTTTGCATTATTTCCATTCATAAACTAATCTAACAAAACAGTGTTTAAGAATATGGATTCTACTGTTAAGAGAACAAAATTCAAATTGCCTCTGGCATTAACGATCTGTGTGAACAAGGTTAAATCCTCTACCCTCTCTAAACCTCATTTTCCTGATTTTTTAATACTAGTAATACTGGAAATAGCATTACTTAGCTCTTAGAAACAGCAGAAGAGGTAAATCATGCAAAAAGTAAATACACACAGAATCACTCAGTAATTACAAGTGTTGTTATCATGCAATCCATTCAATAGCTTTTGGGAGCACCTGTTAGTTTTTATTTTCTATCCTGGCTCTAGGGCTGGAAGGATGAATGACACTGAGGTCGTGTACTTATCACATTATCTGTGAAAGAAATGAGAAGTTGCCAGAGGTTTCAAAGGTGCACGATTCGTGCTTTGACAGAACTAAGTGCAAAGGTCTCGCCCTGCTGCAGTGGGCTGAGCAGCTCCGGGCCCGAAATTTTGAAGATTTGAGAAGCAGCACTTGGTTCCTGCCTGAGAGATCAGTGAGGTTTCCAAGGTATGGAAGTAACAACCAAGAAGACTGAGAACGACCTTTCAGGAAGAAGGAACTACAAGTGCAAAGGTCTTGGAAAGAGGTGAGCCCAACCAAATGTTGCACCTGGAGTCCACCCAGCCAGGACAGGTGATAGGGCTGGAGAGTTTCCAAAGGATCTGCATTTGTTCCAGTCTGATTTTAGTAGCGATGGTGAAGGATGCTACTTTCTGTGTGAAAAGTCATGAGAAAAAAGAACAAAGGAGAGAGTGGCTTCCTTCAGCGTGTTGCAGTGGTAAAACTCACTGGCTCTGGAGACAGTGAGGTGCTGCATTTTATACCTAGTTGTTACCTCCATGAGTTTAGGTAAGTTGACTGTTCCAAGCCTCATTTTCCTTATGCAGAAAATGAGGACAATTTTTCTCATAGAATCATAAGGGTGATTAAATAAGATAAAACGAATGAAGCTATTATCTCAGTGCCTGGCGTATAACAAACACCTACACTTTCTAACCCTGATTATCACTGATTATTTCATTTATATTTTTTATTTATGAGTATTTTTCAGAATTCAGACACCATGTTTGCTGCCATCAAGACTTTTACCAGTGTAAATAAAATGTAATTACCTATTGAATTTATGAGAAAAATTTGCTTGAATATGGAACAACAGATTACAGAAGATGTTGAGTTAGACAGCCTTGCTTAAAATACCATGCATGACACTTTGGTTTCTCTCCACATTTCCTCTTTTCTTGGGTATCCCACAGTTCCCGATATTCCTTCCCACCTCTTTCCATGATTCCAGTTCTACCACAATATTCTAATCTATCTTCATCCCTGTAGTATATAAAGTATAGAAAAAGACTTCGTGAAAGAAGTCACAATGGAATGGGTGGCCCTTTACAATATATTGTCTTTCTCCCTTAAAAATAGACATTTTCACCAAGGTTTCAAAACTAGCACCATACTCTTGCAAAGGAAATTGGAAGTTGAGCGGCTTTGTGAGAATATTGGCTCACACCTATTAATTTCTTGCTCCTTGACATACACATAGTCATCATGTGATCTAGGTATTAACCATATTTTACACATTTTGGGAGCTAAAGTAGATCAAGCAGTTCATCAAAACTAAGTTGCTTTTTAAAATCCAGTCTTTGACTTAAAAAAAATTAAATTGCTTAATTAAAAAAAACTTGATTTAGAAAATTAAATTGGATTATGCAAAATTCAAACTCTAGACCAGAAAGTTTAAAAATTAAATTTCAGTGTGATCATTACGTAGGCATTCTGGGGCAAGCCCTTTCACTCTCTCCAGGCCTTCACCCGCACATGTGTAAAATGAATAACTATCTTCAACTTATCCTAAAAATTTTGCATATATTTCTAGGATTTTTATATCAGTTTTCCATACAGTTCTTATTCAGCTTTCTATAGATTTTCAGTCAAACTAGCATTTTCTATGGCTCCCTGGGAATGTCCTTGAACAATTTAATTCAAAAGGCAACTACAGGATAATGCATTATACCAGCATACAAATGGAAAATAGCTATCGCTCTTGTTTACACTTCCTAATTTTTCTTCCTGGGCAGACATTGCTAATCAATCACCACGTTCAAGGCTAGATGAGGCCTCATTATCTCACTAAAACTCAGGATTGACATACGAGATAAAATTTATTTCTCTGCATGTCTACATAGTGATGGGTTGCTACTTCAGAAATAAAAAGTTTTTCACAAGCACCATTCTGAAATACAAAGTTTGCAATGATGGAGCCAAAATATTCTCCTCCTTCCTCCTTTTTCTTTCCACTTTCCTCTTTCCTCCTCTCCTCTCCTTCCTCCTCTTCCTCCTCTTTTCCTCCTCGTCCTCCCTCATTCTCTTAACTTCTCTCTGTCCTTGCTCCTCTCTTTCCTCCTTGTTTTCTTTTTCTGGAAACTCCTTCGATTCTGTCTATCATAGACCAAATCAAGCCCCATGTTCTCATGTTCTTTTTGCAGTCTTCCTAGAAATCTGGCTCAGCACTGATCTTTTTCCTTTTTTTTTTTTTTTAATTAACAACAGGCCTGAGTTCTTGGACTTGATTACATTCAGTTTTGAGCGTGATTATACAGTTAAATAAGTTTTTCCCTCCATTTTTTATTTTTCAATATTCAACAAATAGTTGTAAAAGTTTTATACATAAAACACTGAGCTAAGCACTATTAAATAAAATATGAGTAGTATAAGTACAGACTCTACACATACTGAAGTTCCTTTTTCACAGAAGATAAGCAACTACTGAAAGTTGACAAATAGGTTATAATTGATCAGAGTGAAGTGCCAGGGACATAAAGAAAGTCTTTCTAGGAAGAACGAAGTTGTGTTCTTGAAGATGTGTAGAAATTAGAGAAATACAAATGAGCTCACTGAGGTTTTCATGTAAATGCGGATATGAAGAACTGGGCATGTCGGGCACTCCTACAATCCCAGAACATAGGAGGCTGCGGTGAGATGATTACTGCGACTTCCAGACCAGCCTGGGGTACATACTGAGTTCAAGACTGGTCTCAACTACACAGAGAGAACTTATCTCAAGGGGGGCAGGGCAAGGACCAATTATGTAGACCCAAATGAAAATGTGTTGAATCAAAAGAGAGAAAATTCAATAAATCTCAGACACAAGGTGAGAGATGATAAGAGATGAAGTTGAAGAGCTGTGAAGGGATGTATTAATAAATATCTTTCAAAGCTACCAAACTCAACTATTGATTTTTTGGGGGGAAATGTAAGAAAATAATTTGAACTGGCCATATTACATAGTCAAGGCAGTTGCTATGTACTCAGATCATAAGAAATATAGGAACAAAGAGAGTTCTGGGATCTCTCGGTAGCACAGGGCACAATTACTGCATCAACTTGCCTCCAACCACCTTGGGTCCTTTTTAGTGCTCTATTCTGAATCAATTCTTGGAAGATTTTGATTGTCTAGTTTGGATAATGTACCCCCTGTTTGGAAGGACACTGTGGTTGACAGTCCAAATAGAACACCATGGAACAGGAGGAGTACTTTCCCCCTAAATGAAAATGCCTGGGAGGAATGCCACACTCGAGTGAAAAAACAGAAAATGCAGCAAGGACTGTAGAGCCACGCACCCCTGAGCGGCCTGAATTATCGTGAAGAGAAACTCGGAGGCTAAACTGAGGGCAGTGGCATGACACTGCACAGTTCATGAGGAAAATGAGAGAAGCAGGTCTGCCTTAAAGAGAAACAAATGAAGAATAGGTTAGCGGTGGGCCATCCTGGAAACCTACTGGCATACAGGGGACATGGTGGAATAGAAATCTGGTAGGAGGGACAGAGAGAAGGCAATTGGTTCAAGTGATAGTAAACTACCAGAATGAAAAGGGCAGTGGGTAAACTGTACGGATCAGACCAGCCAGCAAGTGTCCAGGGACAAAGTAGCAGCTCAGCAATATCTATCAATATGACTTAAATACAGAACTCTGTGGCTGAGAAGGTATTTAGTAGATTTTGACATTACTAGATATTCTATGCATTAAACTACCCAAGTTTTTTCAACTGATTCTTTCTTTTTACATCCTTTATAATAATTTACTTTAATGCCACAATTTTATAGTCCTATTGCTTACTTGAAAGTAACCATACAATCATTTGTTGTGAAACAGTAATTGTTTACTCTGAAGGAGAATCATTATCTGAGGAGAAAAAAAAAAAAGTAACACATGGGGGAACTATTCCAAACTTGCTAGTGATGCTTAAAATGCAAGAAAGCAGAAAACCTTGGTAAATAGACATGCGAAAATAGTGATAAACATTTAAAAACTTTGGGTTTGCTAATGTTAATAGTTTTTACAAAGTTGAGTTCAACTTTCCCCTTATCTACTTCTGGAACAAATGTAGTCATGAATTTTACCCACTTTAAGAAAATAAAAATTATTTTCTAAGCATATGGAATTTGACAGTAATGAAATAGAAGATATAGATGTTAATAAGCTTTGATGTAATCTGAATCAAGGAATTAAGTCATTTTACTTGTTAAGTTTGTATAACGGCAGCTCAGATTTCATATAATTTTATGTACTTGTTGGAGAAAAATAAGATGTGCAAGGGAAAAATATCACCAAGATTCCCAAAGCAAAACAAAAAGAAAAATATTCTTGGTAAAAGGTTGCTGTAGGAGAGCAACCTGTGCAGAGATTTGGGAGTGACTGATAAAAATCTACAGTTATCATCCTGTGCACCAGGACCACAAGAAAGGAAAATGAGAAAGCAGGGCCAGGGCTCAGGAGAGTTAGAACTGAAATATAAATTAAATGTAATCACGCCGTGTATTACCAGCTATGTTCCTGTGCAGCTCAAAAACCCATTTCAGTACAAACGGTGACAGGCTGTTCCACCTGTGAGAAGTTGACCTCAGAAGAGAAAATAAAATGATCTATTTTCACACTGAAGCTGACTCCCGAATAAGAAAATATGATTGTGGGGGCAGAGGTGGTAAAGTGCTGCAATTCAAATGAACTCTTCAGGTCTGAAAGAATACCATGGATCGATCGTCTAGTAAACCTTCCCTTCTCTTCTCCTCTCTCCTCTCCTGGTTTTTTGAACAATAGAAAACTTGCAAAATTCAAATTTAGAAAAATAATTTAAAAAGAAAAGATCCATAATGGATGGAAACCAAGTTTCCCAGTAGTGAATTTAATAGCGCACCATGCTTTGAAGGGCTGTAGAAGCTACTCAGATGAAGAAAACAGCTCTTCAATCACATGAGCTAAATGGATTCTAATAAACTCACGTGTCCTGGTACTCGCTGAGGTGTGACTCCTAAACGCTATGCCTACGGAACTAAAGCAACGATCTCCACCCTGCTCAGAAAAGTTTAAGACACTTTAACATAGAAAACACTTGCTATTTAGACGTTCAGCTTCCTTAACTTCAGTTTTACATATTGGATGTTAAGATGGTTGTTATTACTGCTTATGAATGCTTTTACGACCCAGGCACTCCACTTTTGCATCAGTTTATTGATTTCATTTTAACTCTGTAAGGTAGATTCTATCAGTATTTTCATTCTACATAACAGGAACTGAGGGAAGTTCAGTTATGAATTGCCTAAAATCACATAGCTATTAAACGGACAGCCAGCATTCATAAATCAAAATTTGGCTGTCTGAATGCTGAAATTTAACTCTTCATTATGACGATACAGACAACTCTTCTCCATTTGTTTTGTAAAGAATCTTTCTAGAATATTCTAGCAAAGCCAACTATATCAACATATCAAATAGAAAGCAGAGGTCACTCTTACAAAAGCTGATGAAGTTCTGCATATATATGAAGAGGTACTGACGGCTTATGAGCCTCTGCACGTAAGATCTCTGTCACTTTTTCTCTGATCCCACTTGGAGGAATCTGAAAACTACCCAGAAAGCAGTTCGAAAAAAACCTGCCTCATCACTTGGATTTAAGTAATAGTATAGGAATGTTCGTCCTAGGGAAGCTTATTTTGCTATTCATTCAGTAAACATTTGCTTACCATTCTATAACACTACATTTTGGTGACAAAAATGCCAATCATAGGCATTATCTGACAGTTTGCTAACAGGAAAAGCTCCCTAAATTATCTGATAAACTCTGTTGTGGTGTAAGATGTAAGTACAATTTTTTAAAGACAAAAACCTAAATTTCACATTAGCACTAATTAAACAAATTGCTCTCTAATTCTTCTTATCTACATTGGAGCAAAAACAATATAAAATATGGTTTAAGACAAGTATATAAAAAATTTTAATTCTGCTAAGAGCAATGCAAACTAACTAAAAAAGTAGTCTGATGGGAAAAAAAGTCATAAAAAATATAAGTACTTTGAAAAAAAGGAGCAAATATTGGAAATCTAAATTTTTAGCTGTAATATTTCTGAAGTCGCTGTACAAACTGAAAAATTATTTACCATATTACATGGAGGATGCATCAGTTTACCTTATTATTAACTTTGGTGTCTTATTTTTTTATTTTTATTTTTTGGTGCTGGGGATGGAACTCAGGGCCTTGGACTCGTTAGGCAAGCATTCTAACCATTGAGCTAAATCCCAAGCCTGGTATCTTTTTAAATATATCACAAGATTCTTTTTGCTCATCTTATTATATATATATTAAATATATATAATGTATGACATGTTTCATACACATACACACAGTAAAATGATTATTACAGCCAAGCCAAGTAACATATCTATCATCTCTTTATTTTTCTCTTACAACATTTTGCATTTCTTCTTATTTTACCATGTTTTGAGAATGTTTTCATATATTTACCTCACTCTGTCTGTCTTCTTGCACACAGAATTCTCTTTAGGTCTTTTGCCCAATTTCTAACTAGTCATTTGTTACAGCTGAATTCTTTGTATATAATAGACACCAGTCTTTTATTAGATATATATTTTGAGAAGATTTTCTCCAAATCTATTCTTGTCTTTTTATTGGCTTAAAAGTGTCTTGCACAAAAAACAATTCTGGGCAACAGGAATAAGGCAGGGGGCATCACAGTCCCCGACTTGAAATTATATTATAAAGCTTCTGTGATAAAAACAGCATGGTACTGGCACAAAGACAGACCTGAGGACCAATGGAACAGGCTAGAAGGTGCAGAAATAACTCCAAACACACTCAAATATCTCATCTTTGACAAAGGAGCCAAACACCCTCGCTGGAAGAAAGATAGCCTCTTTAATAAATGGTGCTGGAAAAATTGGCTTACCACATGCCGAAAACTAAAACTAGATACATGTCTCTCACCATATACAAAACTAAGATCGAAGTGGATCAAAGACCTAAACATAAAA